>LBNU01028400.1:29711-45101 GCA_014162995.1 Artemisia annua
ACTCTTCCTGTGAAGTTACTAATCCATCCCTTATCGGGGAATACCCTATACCCAAGTTGATTTTTCATTATCAAGTTGTATTGGGCTCCATGATGTTTATGGGTGATCTAGGGTCGATGTAAGCTTTCCACACATGCAAATGTCCGATGTTGCATGGTATGTTGAGATTAGAAGGGTCGCCCGTTTTGATAATCGGATTAATTAGGAAGTATGGTGTCTCGGAGTCATCGAATAAGTCCTTATGGTATTCCCGCTCTTCCTTAGTTGGTAACCTATTTAAGTAGTCTTCTTCATCATTTACTTATTTAATCTCACTTTTCGTAATTTCCTCATCTACCTAGACTTCCTTAACTTCATCCTTAGGTACATTATTATCCTCACTCCTATCAATTGGTTTAATGGTGACAACGTTGACGAAGTGGACATGTTTGGATGAAGAAGGGTCCTTGATTTGGGGTCCGCTATTAGCGTTCCTAGCGTCCTTCTGTTGAGGTAATAGCACTTGGTTGGTGAGGGCCTTCAATAAGTTGTCAATCTTATTGGTCATATGTACTTGTTGCTGATTAAATTCGGATGTGAATTTAGCTATACGAGCTTCTTGAGATGCCATAAAATTGGACATCAATCCTTCAAAGTTATTGGTACTACCATAGTTGTTGGAAGGATTATTGTTGAAGGTACGGTTCGAGGAAGGACCGTTGGGTTGAAAACGATTAGGTGGGTTGGAAGAATTGTTTTGGGGCACGTTTTGGTTTGACTTCCACCTAAGGTTTGGGTGATTTTTCCATGAGGGGTTGTATGAATCACCGTAAGGGTTTGGCTCGGGTTTGAAAGTGTACCACTTGTCTCCCGCTCCGTCGGTACGCGAGGATGCGTAGTCCGCAAAAGCTTGTTCGGGGAGTTCCATGCAATCACGAGTGTCGTGGGGACCACTACATAATTCGCACGAAGAAGTGATTTTATTCACTTGGCTTGCAGAGTTAGGAGCCTCGTAGGATTTCATGAGAAACTTGACTTGGTCTTTAAGTTATATGATCCTACGGTCGGAAGTGCTTGAATTATTACAAGGCAAAGATATTGCCTTGAGCCTTTTATTCAAATCACGCGGATCATTCCAACTTTCGTTGTAATAAATAGCAAGATCTTCTAGGAGATCCCATGAATGTTCCGCACATAGATCACGTAGCTTACCATCGGCCGATTGGTCAATGGTTTGCCTCATGGGGACATTGATATGGTCATAGAAATTTGGACTTGGAGCCAAAGGTCTATGCCATGGTGAGGGACTTTTTGGAGTAAGTCCTTGAATCGAGTCCATGCCTCGTAGAGGGTTTTGCCTTGACATTTTTGGAACATCAAGATATCATTCCTTAGCTTGGTAGTTCTTCTCGGTGGGAAAACCTTAACAAGGAAACGAGTGGTGAGATCATTCCAAGAGGTGATGGATCCTGCGGGTAGACGCTCTAGCCATAGACTATATTGGTTCCGCAGAGAGAATTGAAAGAGACGCAATCGGGTCGTCTCTCGAGTGGCAACATCAAGGTCTATGGAATCTACAATTTTGAGGAAATTCTTGAGATGTTGATTTGTGTTGGGGTATAAATGTCAAAGTACTGCTAGACATCAAAGTACTGTTGAAGTATATAAGTCAAAGTACTGCTCAAGATCAAAGTACTGCTCGTTGAATAAAGTCAAAGTACTGCAAGGGTTAAAGACTGATGACATGCAAAGATTAGTTTAAGGAATATTATGTAAATTCTAGAATATTCTAAAGTTAGAGTTAGTTTACTTGTAGTTCAATAATTGTAAACCGACTAGGGTTTTCCTTGTGCCTATAAAAGGATCCCTAGGTCGACATTAGAGATAGATGCTTCAGAGAAAACTACAAGTTCGATATCAGAGTTGTTAGGGTTGTTTGTAAGTCTGTATATCAAAGCAGATTTAAAGAGTTAATAGAATCGTTGAAGTTTGTTATTCTTCTTAGCTTTGTTAAGTAAATTCCGCATACTTAAACAGAGTCATTCAGTGTTTCATTGTTAGTAGTTTAGGATTTATCCAAGACTGCTAAGCCCTTAACAAGCTACATAAGTTAGTTTGGTCAGAGTATATCGATCCAACAAGTGGTATCAGAGCTTGTGTGGAAACTCTGATTAAGAAGAAACCCTAAACCAACCCGATCTTCTAAACAAGCCCTACAAGATGTCGGCACCTGAACCTACACCAATACCATCCATCACCACTGTCAGAATTCCTATAGTCAAGAAGGGAGAATATGATCTATGGAGCATGAAGATGAGGCAGTACATTGCTATTACTGACTGTTCATTATGGGATATCAATGTCAATGGCAATCAGGTTATTGAAGAACCTGAAGAAGTTCCTGGACAGCCTAAACCACCTAAGCAACAGCTATTTGCTACTGTGAAAAGGAATCAAGACAAAGCTCTCAACATACTGTTGTCTGCTATACCTGATGGTCACCTATTGAAGTTTCACAATGCTAAGGATGCAAAACAACTATGGGCTGCTATCAAAACAAGGTTTGGAGGTAATGATGCTTCCAAGAAGATGCATCGAAGTTTGTTGAAGCAACAGTTTGAAACCTTTACGGTAGGAGAAAGAGAAGGGCTTGATGCTGCTTATGAGAGATTTCAAAATCTTCTCAGCATTCTAGAGATACATGGTGTAGAAGTATCTACTGAAGATGCAAACTTGAAGTTCCTAAGGAGTTTGCCATCTATCTGGCATGTAATTGCTACTATGATCAGAGGTCAACCTGATTTGGCTACTATGGACTTTGATGATCTCTACAATAACTTGAAGGTGTATGAGCATGAGATGAATGGTAAATCTGGTTCAACCTCACACAATATTGCTTTTGTGTCATCTGCAAAAACAAGCAGTACTTCCACTAAAAGTACTGCTTATCCTGTACAAAGTACTGTTGGTGATGTTTACACAACTATGACCACTACCACTTCACCACCCTCAAACAACATCAATTGTGATGATGTTGTGTGCTCATTCTTTGCTCAGCAAGCCACTTTACCTGTTACCTATGAAGAAGATCTGCTGCAGATTGAAGAAGATGATCTTGAAGAAATTGACATCAGATGGCAAGTTGCTATGATTACTGCTAGGATCAAGAAGTTCATGAAGAAAACAGGAAGAGGCATTGATTTCAAAGCCAAACAGGGTATAGCATTTGATAAGTCTAAGATTGAATGCTTCAATTGTCAAAGGACTGGACACTTTGCAAGGGAATGCAAGTTTGCTAAGTATCAAGCAAACAGGATGATTGAGAAACCCAAAACCCAGATTGAAATCAAGGAAGTTCCTGAACCAAAACCAAAAGCTTTAGTGGCTCAAGAAAATCTATCAGAGGTTGACTGGAGTACTGAATTTGATGATGAACCAGTCACTCTGTCTATGGTTGCAATGGAGGAATTTGATTGGAGCACAGCTTTTGATGAGGAACCAGGATGTCTTGCTTTGGATTCTACTGAAGATCTTGGAGGCTTTGATTGGAGCATGGAAAGTGAAGATGAACCTGTTCTGTTAGCTATAATTGCTACTTCACCTACTTCATCTACTTCACCTGCTGTTACTGAGGTATGCTCTAAGTATAATGATGTGTATCAAAAGGTCCTTAATAACTATATGTATGAAAGAGATAAACATAATAAAGCTAGGTCTGAAGTTCTTGGTTATCAATTGACCTTAGAGTCCTTAGAAGCTAAAATAATTACACATGAAAATAATGAAGTAGCTTGGGCAGAAAAATATCAGCAACAGGACTATCAATTAAAGTTAAGTGAATGGAAGTTAAGGTGTAAGGTGTCTGAATTAGAGAAGATGACTAAAGAAAGAGATAATTTGTTAGAAAAACTTGCTAGTTGGAAAGAAGATGGTCTTTCACATGTTAGTTTCTGTGAAAAACATAGAATAACAAATGATAAAACTGGTCTAGGCTATGGTATTGAATATAGTAGCTCAGATGAGACCACACCTATTGCTAAGGAAGAAGGTAATTCAGAAGAAATCTCAAGTAGTGAATTTGAAACTTGTTCAGAAGAGAACACATCTAGTGATGAGGAATCCATAAGCCCAACACCTCCTGAATTTAAGAAAGATGAGGGGTATCATGCTGTTCCTCCTACCACTAGAAGTTTTCAACCACCTAGGAAGGATGTTTCTTGTTTTGGAGTAGACAATCTAGAGTTTAGGAATAAGCTTATGGGTCAATCTAATTCAAGTTCACCTGAGGAAAAAGTTGAGACTCTTAAGAATGATTCAACTAAAGGGAATGCTAGGGATTCAGGGAATACAATCAATGATCAGAGTTTTTCTAAAGCTTTTTCAAAACCAGCAGTATTTTCACATTTTACTCAAAGAACTGCTTGTCATTCAGCAGTTCCTTCATATAATACTTTTCAACATATTGCTACCTTTAGAAACTCTTTTCATAATTCACCTAGAGGACACACTAGTCTTGGCTATACACCTCAAAGAACAGGATTTGGGTCAATGAATCAAAAATTATATTTTGTTTGTTATAGTCCTAATCACTTGATAAAAAATTGTAACTTCCATTCAGATTACTTAAGTCAATACCCAAAGACAAAATCTGCTCACCATAGGCCAACAGAGACTAAACCAGTTTCACACAAACCAGTTTGGAATCATTCAAGTAGGGTCAATCATAGCAATCTCCCAAAAGCCTATAGGTACCCTCACCAGAAAAGACCTTTTTCCAAACTACCAGTACCTTCAGACAGCTCTTTTCAAGGTACTGGTAAGTCACAAACAGTACCCTCTCAAAGTTCTGTTAGGAAGTTTTCACCCAATCAAGATACTGCTCATGTAAGACCAAGGATTTCCAATAGAGCACCTAGAGTTCCTGGCCGTGATACCAATTTCCACAAATCTAAAAGGCCTTACAACTTAAAAAGGGTACCTAAAGCACAGACCTCAAACCAACAAGTTAAAACCATGTGGGTCAAGAAAGAAAGTACTGCTAGGGAACAACCAGTACTTTCAGAATTTATGGGTGAAAAGGATAATTTTGTTGTAAAAGAAAGTTGTTTTGTTAACACAGCTCAAATTTTGGAACAAAAGAAAGTAATTGATCATGTTTTCAAAGATAGTGGAAATTAGATACTTAAAGAATTTAAGTATGTGACTCCACAAAGGGAACATAAGTTAGTAATGGATTGGGTTCCTAAAAGAAACTAACTTTCTTCTTATTGTGCAGGGCAACCCAGAAGAGGAGCTTAAGGATCATTTAATTGTTGATAGTGGTTGCTCTGGAAGCATGACAGGAGACAAGGAGATTCTGTTAGATTTTAAGCCATATTTTGGAGGAAAAGTTGCATTTGGGGATGATGCTTCTGGAGGGAGAATTACTGGCAAAGGAACTATCAAGACTGGAAATATTGATTTTGAGAATGTTCGTTATGTGAAAGAGCTCAAGTTCAATCTCTTATCAGTTTCTCAGATTTGTGACAAGAAGTACCCTGTGTTGTTCACTCACAGAATGTCTAATTCTCTCCCCTAAGTTCAAATTTGAAGATGATAAATTAGTGGTTTTGAGGGCACCAAGAATCAATGATGTGGATAGCATTGATATGAAGAATATCCACTCTACTGCGNTATTGATTTTGAGAATGTTCGTTATGTGAAAGAGCTCAAGTTCAATCTCTTATCAGTTTCTCAGATTTGTGACAAGAAGTACCCTGTGTTGTTCACTCACAGAATGTCTAATTCTCTCCCCTAAGTTCAAATTTGAAGATGATAAATTAGTGGTTTTGAGGGCACCAAGAATCAATGATGTGGATAGCATTGATATGAAGAATATCCACTCTACTGCGAAAGCTATATGTTTGGTAGCTAAGGCATCACTTGAAGAAGCACATCTATGGCACAGAAGACTAGGTCATGTGAATTTCAAAAACATCAACAAGCTGGTCAAAGGCAATCTAGTTTGGGGTTTAACTTCCAAAACTTTCAAGACTGATCAATCATGTTTTGCCTGCAAGAAAGGTAAACAACATAAAGCTTCATGTAAGAAGCTTGGGGAAAGAACTGTCAGAGAACCTTTGGAGCTGTTGCATATGGATCAGTTTGGACCTGTTTATGTTTCAAGCGTAAACAAGAAGAAGTACTACTTGGTTGTGACAGATGATTGTAGTAGATTTAGTTGAGTCTTTTTCTTGGGATTTAAAGATGAAACCTTTGATGCTATTCATGATTTGATCATATCCCTGGAAAATCAATTGCGACTCAAGGTTAGAGGTATTAGATGTGATAATGGAATTGAATTCAAGAATAAGCTTATGGATGATTTTTGTGCTAACAAAGGAATCAAGAGGGAATTTAGCATTGCTAGAACTCCTCAGCAGAATGGAGTTGCAGAAGGAAGAACAGAACTTTGATAAAAGCAGCAAGAACAATGCTTGCAGATTCACTCTTACCTATTAACTTCTGGGCTGAAGCAGTAAGTGCTGCTTGCTATATTTTGAATAGAGTGTCTATCACCAAACCTCAGATGAAGACACCTTATGAATTACTAATGGGCAGGAAACCTAGTATCAGCTTTATGAAACCATTTGGATGTCCTCTTACTATCCTTAACACCATTGATAATTTGGGAGAGTTTGATGGCAAGTCAGATGAAGGGTATCTTTTGGGTTACAACACCAATAGTAAAGGTTTTCAGGTGTATAACAAGGTTACAAGGAAGGTTCAAGACAGTCTACATGTTGAATTCCTTGAAGATCAGCCAAACCAAAAAGGGAAAGGTCCTGATTGGATGTTTGACCTTGATGCATTGAATCCTTCTATGAACTATGTGCCTGTTAGGGGGGAGAATCAAGTTGTTCATCCAGAAGAAGAAGATTCACAGTTCATAGTTCATGGTGTCAATGTTAGTCCTACAGATGTTTCTGATACAGAGTCTATTACTGTTGATAAGGAACAAAATACTGTCAATAAAAACCAAGGTACTGTTGATGAGAACCAAGGTACTGTTGATGAGAACCAAGATACTGTTGACTCAGCTACCATAATCTCTGATGAAGATCAAGCTATTCAAGATGATCTGAATAGGATGCTTTTTCAAGAAACACTTGCAAAATCCTATGAAGATGATCAAAGACGAGCCTATGAAGTAGAGAAAACAAAGGGAAAATCTACAAAACCATCTATCAGTACTTTGAACAACAACACTTTGGATCCCAGTACTTTGGATCAAAGTACTGCTGCTCAATTTGAAAGTACTTCTGGGGGGTCAATTCAAACACTTGGAAAAATACTGATGATTGGCCTGGTCCATCCATGTCTCCTTTTGAAGAATCAGATGATGAGTTGCAAGAAGAAGGGATTTTCTCTGAATAAGGTCCTGATCTCACAAATTTGGAAGATGATCTTATTGTACCAACAACTCACACTTCAAGAGTACATAAGAATCATCCTGCAAATAAGATTATTGGTTCTCCTACTTCTGGTGTTCTTACAAGGTCCAAAGCTAAACGTATTACTAAGCCTCATAATGCCTTGCTTAACTTTGTTTATAAACAAAACAGGATGAACCATAAGGATCAACAGACTTGTTTGTTTGCTTGCTTCATCTCTCAAGAAGAACCCAAGAATATAGTTCAAGCTTTAAGCAAAGAAAGTTGGGTTGAAGCTATGCAAGAAGAGCTTCTACAATTTAAGCTTCAAGAGGTTTGGGTCTTATGTGATTTACCTAATGGCATGAAGGTAATTGGTACAAGATGGGTCTTCAGAGTCAAAAGAGATGAAAGAGATAATGTCATCAAGAACAAAGCAAGATTGGTTGCACAAGGATATAGACAAGAAGAGGGAGTGGATTATGATGAGGTATTTGCTCCTGTAGCACGAATTGAAACAATAAGCTTATTCCTTGCTTTTGCCTCTTATATGGGATTTCCATATTATCAAATGGATGTCAAGAGTGCCTTTCTGTATGGCAAGATTACAGAAGAGGTCTATGTTAAACAACTTCAAGGTTTTGAAGATCCTAAACATCCCAACAAAGTCTACAAAGTTGTCAAAGCATTGTATGGTCTTCATCAAGCCCCTAGAGCTTGGTATGAAAGACTCTCAAATTTTCTTTTACAACATGGCTATAGGATAGGAGCCATTGATAAGACTTTGTTCATAAAAAAGAGGCAAAAAGGATATCATGCTTGTTCAAGTCTATGTGGATGATATTATCTTTGGAGCTACAAAACAGTCCATGGTGAAAGAGTTTGAAGAGCTTATGCAAAAAGAATTTCAAATGAGTTCAATGGGTGAGTTAACTTTCTTTTTGGGCTATCAAGTACTGGAATCTTCATAAGTCAAGATAAGTATGTCACTGACATTCTTAAGAAGTTTAACCTCAATACTATCAAGCCAGTTCACTATACCCATTAAATCTTCAAATTCACTTGGTAAAGATGAAGATGGAAAACCAGTGGAAGTCAAGCTTTACAGATCTATGGTTGGGTGTCTCATGTACTTAACTGCATCAAGGACTGATATCATGTTTGCTATTTGTCTATGTGCAAGATATCAAGTTTCACCCAAGGTTTCTCATATGAATGCTGTACAAAGGATCTTTCCCTATCTCAAGCATCAACCTAAGTTAGGATTGTGGTATCCTAGAGAGTCCCCTTTTCACTTGGAAGCTTTTTCAGATAGTTGTTATGCTGGAGATAATTTTGATAGAAGATCATCCACTGGAGGATGCCAATATCTTGGAAGAAGATTGGTCTCTTGGCAATGTAAGAAACAGACAATTGCAGCCACCTCATCTACCGAAGCAGAATATGTTGCAGCTGCAAGTTGTTGTGGACAAGTATTGTGGATGCAAAATCAACTATTGGTCTATGGATTCAACTTCAAGAATACTCCTATCAACATTGATAATGAGAGTACTATTTGTATTGTGAAGAATCCAGTTTACCATTCCAAGACTAAGCAAATTCAGATTAGGCATCACTTTATTCGAGATTGTTATGAGCATAGATTGATTAATGTTGTCAAGATTCATACAGATGATAATGTAGTAGATTTACTCACAAAAGGCTTTGATGTTTCCAGATTCAAGCATTTGGTGGTAAGTATTGGTATGATAAATTTTTAGGCTACTTTTGAGGGGAGGCATTAGTAGTTAGTCATAATTTAAGGGGAGGCTACATATATCATTCAAAAGAAAAGAACTTTTATTCATTCAAAGTTGAGTACATTCATCTTCAAGAACCACAGACACAACATCAACAAAGATACATAATCAAGATAACCTACATCAACCCTACTCAACCTACAACCTACATAACCTACTCCATAGGCTTTTTTCCATTTTCCCTGGTAGTTGTGCTTTGCCTTCTGAGCGTTCTTTCTCTTTTCATCAAAAGATGCTTGCATTCTTGGGAAAGCTTGAAAAAGCACTTGCTTTGGAGGTCGTTCTGGTCTTGCTGGCTTCTCTTTTGAGCCTTCTTGAGCATGCCACTTCATGTTCTTCATAGCAGTTTCCAGAGCTTGAGTTAAAGCTTGTGGCAGTTCTTTGGATAGTGTTGTAGCTGGAGCAGCAGTTGGTACCTTTCTCTTAGTGTTTCTCTGGGATGAGCTTGATGCAACAGGAGGAAATTAGTCACTCCATTCTGGTGTTGAGTCATAATCCGAATCAGAGTCTAAGTAATACTTGATCTCTGTGAAACTGGAGTCATCAGAAGAGATATAAACCAATGGAAAGTTACTCACGATGGAGTTAGGGCTTTCGAGATGAAGATAAGTTTTTGAAGCTATTGAAATGTTTTTGTAATGAAGAAAAGTGTGAATGAAGGCTATTTATATAGGCATATGGGTTTTTGATGCTGAAAGTACTGCTCCAACGGCTAGAATGGAATTACTGCTCTGCTGACGTGGAACATACTGTTACTGTTACAACGGTAATAAAAGTGTGGTAGAAGTCAATTTGTTTGTTTGGATAGGGATAGAACTTAAATATAACGGTATATGCATTTATTGGGCTTCGATTTTCAAAATCTTACCAATATATACTTTACCCTACCGCCTTTTTCTCTTTCCTTATAACTACCATCACACTTTTCATCAACATAACCTTTGCCGCACTATTATCTATTTTCTAATCATACAACAATGGCTCGTTCCACTTGCAATCGTCACAATATGATAGCTAATTTGTACAAGACGGAGTTTAATGTTGATTTTCATGATATTATTGATTTTCTCACTGGGTCGTCAATCAATTATGCTATCTTGGTCAATCCCGACATTATTGGACCCTGGATTCAAGAGTTTTGGTCTACGGCTACAGCTGGATGGGAGGAGATGGATATTTGGTTTATTACCGCTAAGGTTGCTGGGCGTAATATTCGAATTTCAGAGGCTAGCATCAGAGAAGATCTTATGTTTAATGATGAAGAAGGAACTACTTCTTTTGCTAAAGAAGTACTTTGGGATACACTTAGGGACATTGGGTATGAGGGTTCACTTCGCAAGCTTACATTTGACAGACCCTTATTCCGTCCACATTGGAAGTATTTGATTCATGTTCTACTTTATTGTCTAAGCAACAAGAGTACTGCTTGGAATGAGTTTCCCAAATCTATAGCATCTACTCTAGTGGGATTAGCTACTAATCAGCCATTCAATTTCTCTTGGATGATACTTGATGGCATGCTTAGACATATCAAAAATGGTTCCCCATTTTTGATGTATCCCAGGTTCATACAGGTCTTTCTGAATAAAAAGCTTGAAGGTGTTCCTAAGCCTCAGAGTTTCTTGCCAGCCATTACCCTTCTTTATAAGGTGTTTACTTTTATGGCTACCAAGAGTGCTAAATTTTCTGGTAGGGATACACCTCTCACTGCTCACATGTTGGTGGTAGCACAAGCTGTTAGAGATGCTGCTCATGAGGATTCAGATGATGCATCTGAACATTCAGACTCTGCTCCCACTCCATCCCAAGCACAAGATGATTCTCAACATACTGGGAAATCAAATTCAAATGGAGAAGATGTCTCTAAACATATTGCTTCTTCGCCAGTTCAAGAAATCTCTCAAACGACAGTTTCAAGAGAAAAGACTGTTTCAAGGGCAAAGACTGTTTCTCTACAGGTTGCTGCTATTGAAGATTCTGAACATGGTGTCAATCAACCACCCACCCCCAATGATTATACTCCCACAGATGGTTCTCAAACATCTGGAGGAGATGAGGGAGTGATGTCTGATGAGGAAGCATTTGGTCAAGAAGAAGTTCTGGATAATTATGCCTTGACAAGGGAATTACGAAGATTAAAGAGAGCTTATGATGTTCAAAATACTGCTATGGTCAAGCTACAGAAAAAGTATAAGGGGTTAAAGTAGTTGGTTAAGTCTCTCATTCAACAACATCCAGAAGGTCTTCAGAAGCCTCAAAAGGTTTCTAAATCTAAGAGGAGGAGGCTAAGGAAGCTATCTTCATTCACATTGGGGAGGAATAAGGAAGATATGAATTTGAATGAAGATACTATTAATGAAGATGTTGTAGATGAAAATACTGTTCTTGATCAACATACTTTTTGGATAGAGATGTTGCTGATCAAGATGCTGATTTTAATGTGGAAGATGTTAATTCTGGTCTCAATATTCCACAAACACCACGTGAAGAACACATTCCTCATCAAGATACTGTTGAAAGAAAGAGTGATGAGACTGAGCAAATAAATCTTCAAGAAGCTGACATTCAAGTCAGAAGTGGAGATACAGAAGAATTGGACTTGGAAGGTACTGGTGTTGGTCTTGCTAGAGATATTGCTAATCAAGATATTGCTCAAGGTACCGTGAGGCAGTTTCTCATTACACCAAGGACCTTAGATTTTGAAGAAAATGTGGGTCCATCCAATCCAGTTCAGGAAGAAGAAGAGGTAATAAAGCCTACTAACAGTGATGAAGAGACAATAGCTCAGATTATGTTAAATATATCCAAACCTGGAGGAATTGTCATTCCTGGAGTTGAACACACTCAAGATCTGCAACCTACTTCTCAGCCTACTCAAGAAGTTGATCCTAAAGACAAAGGAAAAGGAGTCTTGGTAGAACCAGAGAAAAAGAAGAAGAAGAAAGCATTCACTATGGAACAGACAAAGGCTTTTCAAGAAGCTCAAAGTGAAGCACCTGTTAAAAAGTTACAAGCAGAAATTGATGCTGAATTTGAAAAAGAAAGAGAAGAAGTTGTTGTTCAACCAAGGAGACAAATGACAAAGGCTCAAGAACGAAATTACTTCATGAGCTATTTTAAAGGAAGAGGATACAAATGTCTACAGAAGTTAAAGTATCCAGATGTAACAAACCGGAATTTTCCAGACTGATTTTAAATAATAAATTATATTTATTATTTCTTAAGTTTCACTTTCGGACCATTCCGAACTTATTTGAATCGAATACGAGAGATTTTCTCGCAAAACGTTAAGACTACGCATTTTGCGTTCCGGCACAACTATAAAAGCATTAAACTAATTAATATATTATTATATTAATTACGAGTAAATAGTCATATGAATACTTATTTTAATTGGAAAAATTATTTCAGACACAACAACGTAAATTTCGTGAGTCGAATCAATCGTTTACTAACTCGAGTGGGACCCACACTCTAATTATATAAAAGATTACAAAAATTAGAGATCTGGTCCCTGTGATTAACTTTACCTGCCACCCCTAAACTTTGATTATTGACAGATTCGACCCATAGAAATTTTATAAACCTAATAGGGTTTGGTTATATAAGACTTCACATTAGGGTTTTATCTCATTTTCACTAGCCTCCATTTCACTTCTCTCTCTCTCTCTCTCTAAATTTTTGGCGCCGCTATTATCTCCGGCGAGATCTCGGCCAACTTCCGGCCACCTCATTCTTACGCCACCACTTCAAGATAACATAGATCGGGCTAGATCGGGGTGTTTGGAGTTGCTTAAGGTGGTTTTTGCTCGCGTTGGTCCGTGTTCCACCATAGCCGCCACCACCACAGCCCTCGTCTTCACCACCGTCGCACCATCTTCTATTCTTTTTTGGGTATGACGAAATCATAACTCGTTTTTATTAGATTTTGTTTAGAAACCGATTTGATTTTGATGCACATGTTTTCGTGGATTAAAACTCGACTAAAAACGTTTTTCATAATACTTTCGTGTGGTGAAACAAAGATTAAAAATGGGTGTTTGTTTGCTCCGTTTAATAGTGAACCCGTAAGGGTGTTTTGTTTGGCTCGGTTCACATCACCAACGACCCATGGGGGTGTTTCTTGTTCTCGGTTCAGCCACACCCACGAAGGGTGTTGGCATGTGTTGCGTTGCTTATTTTGGTTAAACAAGAAAACCACAAAAAGGTGTTATTTGGTTCGGTTCATAGCAGGAACATCACAAGGGTGGTGTCTCCTTATTCATTTGGCTTAACGAGGCACCAGGGGGTGTCTCACATGTTCAGTTTTGACTTATAACCAAAGGGTGTGTACATGGGTATCCTGCTCATATGAGTTAGCAAAACAAAAGGGAAATAATGTTTGTAATTTGGGTGTCAAAACAAACTACGTGTAAGTGTGTCCATTTTGCTTGTTGTCTCGGTCACATAAAAAACACTAGGAATGTGTTGTGTTTACATTAAAGATAATAACCTCATATGTGCTTTTTGAGTTGGTTGGGTTTGTTTGTCTATTCGGTAGAAGTAAGAAAACCACAAAGACAATTTAGTTGCTCTTGTATAAACTATTACCGCCAATAGGGGTGCGTTTCGTTTAGTCAGTGGGTCGAATCCCATCCACAAATATAAGGGTACGTATGGTTTGTCTAAAGGCTAAAAGCTCACCTGAATATTAAAATTTATGTTTAGTTTAATTTAATGAGTATTACTTATTTTGGTAAAATTGTATATAACTTGTAATTATACTTTACATATATTGAGACAAGCAACTAAAGTATCTGTTTGATTTTTGACTTGCATTCTTCCGTAAGTTTTGGATAATACGGGATTGATATATTGGAATCGATTAATAACAAATAACGGACTAAACGTATACTTAACGGACTAAATATATACATATTCAATTTATCGGATTGGTATTATCGGACAATTGGACATTTAGGACTAAAGACGAATGTAATATATTAAACTCGGAATGACTTTAATATATTAGACTCGTAGCGGACCTAAATATTCAATTAACACTTATTAATCTAATAACAATTGGTAAAACTCGATGACAAATAGATATTCTAAAGAATGGGTTTTAATTATTGTTATCAACTGTTCTTGTTATAAACTTGTCGATGACATTATTTTTGAGAAATTGAATTTTATTTAAGTCAATTGACTTGGGAAAGTTGTATAAATAGACGTGTCATGTCGAAATTTATAAAACTTTCTAAACTTATACTTTTTATTTCAAAAACCTTTCATTCTTATAAAACCGATAATAATCAAAACTCAAGGTTTTGCTAACATGAAAACTTTTACCATGTGGTGTACTAATTTGAGTATTATTATAACACTTAAATTAGCTTTCCAAAACTTTAGTAAATATTTACAAACTGTTTGGGAAATATGGGGTAAATACCAAAGCTTATCATTTGGTTTATTTTTCTTGGCATATTTCCTTGTCGTTATTTTTCTTGACTCTACTTGTCATTTATTTCTCAGCTCAAGTCCTTGTCGTTACTTTTGACGACTATGTCGTTATCTATTTCTCTTTGACGTGTGTGTACTTGAGTCATCGTCAATATTTATTGACCATTCTTTATTACTTCTTTATAATATATTGGGATATATATTATATTTCGGCGTGAGTTACATTGTTGAGTCTAAGCAACACGAAATGTTGAAACTGAACTTTTCTTACGAAATGTTAATACTAAACTTTTAGCAATAATTGATACGAATATCCACGAAAAGTAAGACACTTGTCTTTTGAAAAACAAATTACCTTACGCGACGTATTCTCAGATGACTATATATATATATATATATTAGGTTGTGCCGATTCTGTACCGTTCTATATCTGTTGATACCGTTGTGATATGCTCTAGATGCCAGTTGTGTCAGTTGTGATACTTTGCATTGCTTCGTGTTGAGGTGAGTTCATACCCCCTGTTTTACTCGTTTTATAACTGTTTTTGGGGAGGATACATGCTCGTTTTACTAAATCCAGTATTTGCATTACTTAAACAATGAATTCTTTACTTGAAAACTTTATGTGCTTTGCTAAATTACTTGTTCGGTAATTCAACCGCATGATTTGACTTATTGTTATAAACTGGATTATTATACTATGGACACATGGGCTTGAAATGTATATGTGAGTCTATAACTCCATTTTCTTATAAATA
>LBNU01028400.1:52538-65441 GCA_014162995.1 Artemisia annua
ATTAGTATGTTGAGTTTGCGTGGAAAGAGGAAGAGATAATACAAGTCGTAGGGAGTGCGTTCAATTCCCCTAACTCTATAAGTTCTACCCTCACTCTATGACGATACGTCAAGCATCCTAATCATGAGCTCACCGATAGCAACCTATGCATGAAATACTACCTTAAAATGATACGCACATAAGATTCACGTTTCTAAAGACGTTCAAGCTTGTTACCATATAGGGATTAGCCAGTTTTCTCTAGTCTAACGTAGATGAAACATTCACCCAAACACAATCACAACATACACATCACATGATAATCAATAGTTAGTTTATTAGATCTAAGCAAACACAAAGTAAATTAGCCTAGCATGTTGAAAGAAAGACAAGCACAAGCATAAATAACACAACACATAGAGATATTGTATGAATAAAGACTTATCTTGGATTAAACATGGCAAGTTAGAGGGGTTAGGATACCCTCTAAGGTCTGTAATACACGTACAACTAGGGTTTAACCCTAAAGTTCTCCACTCCAAAATTCCTCTAAAGTTCGTCACAAATAAATAAAAAACATTCTATATATGTAGAAAACGCGGGCTGACGGCGTCAGCCCAATAGGTGACGTCGTCAGCTCGGCGATTAGGGTTTCCAGACGGCCTTCCTTGACGTGGTCATGTTTCCTTGTTCCAGATCTGACGGCCTTGGTTGACGGCGTCATAATTTTGCACTACAAACTCTCTGGCCCGTCACGAGTATTTTTTCCACTTCTGGACTTCACTTGTTCCTGACGGCGTCACCTTGTAGAGTGTGACGGCGTCACCTTCTGTGTCTTTAAGGTCTTTTGAGATTTTGTTGTTTTCCGCACTTTTTCACTCCGAAAACGCCCGAAAATGCTTCTTTTGTGATTTTCCCTTCAAAAGTACCTAAAATGAGAAAAGAAACGACTTTGGGTGAAATCCAAACAAAAAACATACGAATTAGGACTCAAACCGACCCCTAAAAACGTAACATTTTTCGTCTCATCACTTCCTTCCTTCTTCAGTATCATAACCAACAATGCCATCTACTTGTCTTTGATATTCAGCTCTGACAGCATCATATAATTCCTTCATCTGTGAATGATTTAATTTGTTCAGACCCTTGTATCCTCTTCCTTTCAAGTAGCTCATACAAAAATTTCATTCTTGAGCCTTTGTGTAGGATACTAGTTAACATCACAAACACAAATATACTTGTGGTTGGCTCGTTGAAGGTAAGAAAGAAAGAAAGAAATTCTAGAGAGAGAAAGTTAGAGAGAGAAAGAGATGAAGACTTGAGAGAAAACCAAAAAAAAGAAAATAGAATTATGAGAGAAGGCTTACCCTCTCCAAGGATGGAGAGGGGTTTATATACATGGGTTTTGCCACTTGGGCGTGCCACTTGGGCTGCGGATCAGGTATACAGTGGGTAAAGACCCGTCCTTCTTCCGCGAACTAATCTAATTCTAAACTACGTATTACTAACTAATGTAACTACTACGAGCTAAACAATGCTTAATCATATCTGGGGTGACCGAATCTTTCTTATACAAAAATCGTATTCCTAACAATCTCCCCCTAAGAGAGGTCACCCTTTTGTTCTTTATTCTTGAATTCTTGCATTGTGATCTTTGTAGATTCTTTTGTAGCTCGTAGTTGTTGATTCTTCATTGATAATTGACTCAAGATGACTTCCTTGATGTATATGATGATCTTTTGACTTTGTTCTTCGCAGTTCATCCATATAATTAGCTTCAAGTCATCTTTGAGTGTATGTGTCTCTTTGTGATGTAGTGATTATCTTTGTGATGTCATGCTTACACTTTTCTGGATCATGATCTTCTGCATCAGAGTTGAGGAAGCATAGTCGAAGCCCATTCTTTGATCATGATATCGTGAGTTATGATGTTGAAGTGTAAGCATGTGATGATGAATCTGCATCTTTTCAGCAATCGGCGTCAATCGTCAACTTCTTTGTCATTGGTGTGATTACGCCTTTCCAACATGCCCATACATCTTTGTTGAGTAGATCTTCCCGGTTGAACAGTTCTGTCGTCTCCTTTTAGATGTTGGTATGAGCATGTGGAATTCGAGTGATGGTGGTGAACATGGTAAGTTTGATATGTTGAGCTGCATAGAAACATGGTTAGTAATAAACATACCGGCACTTACAAGTTTGGACTTCGAGATTGTCAACAGCATAGTGTGAAGACTTTCTCTAATCCTTACCAAGGCCGTTCCTAATCGGATGCCCCCGAAAGGGCTTTCACTGACATACTGAAGTACACCAACGATTAGGTGAGTCGCTGGAGATCACCCCACGACTGTAGAACTTTTGAAACACCACCGAACACACTAAGCGTAACCCACAAGTGATTACCGAAGTGACCTGCTGTCAGGGCTACGTGATGTTGACCCTGGCAGGAGTTTCCACTCAATCATTGGGAAATACTTATGTGTATTCCCTCATAAGTGTTCTTGGCAGATTGCAAAGATCTGCGTAGGACTCGAAATATTACACCTGGTGCCCTTAATGTTGAACCGCCAGTGTATAAGTATCAAGTGTACCTATGAGATCTTTTGATGCATCTCTTGGCTCTAGACTCGATAAGTGCACATTGGTTATCCTATGCGGAGACTAGGGAGGGGTCTCCTGTTTCAATATCAACTAGCGCTAAGAGACAAGTCGATAGTTTACAACGGTTCCCCGTGAGAATGAAACAAGCTCTTTTGAGAGAACTTGAGTGGCTGGAAGGTTTAGTGAAGTGCGTCACTGGGTCCATGACGTCTTAATCTTCAATACCGATGTTACCTTGGTAACAATCAGTAGCATATGAATTGAACCCGGTGTCTGCCCTAAGGTTGAATAATTAGAGGGCTATTTCTTTTCACCCTTTCTCATTTCATTTCTTTTTAATTCTTCAACCCCTTCAGTGCTTACCGAGACTTCATTTACTAGGACCTTGTTGGGTTTGTTCCAGTCCTAGCTCAGTCTCAGTCGGCACTCTTCCCTTTCTCACTTTTCTCCTTTTTTCAATCATTCCTAAGGACTTCTAATCTATCTATTGGATTGTCCCTGGGAAGATCCCTCCGGTTCTGGTGGATCATGGGAACATATACCTAACCTAACCATCCTTATAACTCCATGCTTTAAAGTAAATTGGTCGGTCTTTTGGTATCTTTCCACAATCATCACATAACCAAATTCATTGAAAATTCTCTCAAAGTGTCATTTTGTTGACACTTTGAGAGTTTTATCATTTTTCAAATACTCCCCTCTTAACATGTGCTCATAGGATGAAAGAAATTTGCACATGTCGGGGTGAGTTGCACTTATTTTGAATTGATCGGCTCTTAATAGACATATACCCGAGGGACACGTTTACGTTGCTTAGTTAAAGGGATCCATTATCAGCTTTTAGGTGATAACTAGCCCTAATAACTAACTTGAAGTTGTTAACATCCCTTAAAAAGGAAGTTAGACCCGTCAAAGTATACATCTAAGAAGAGTTTCTCGAAACCGGTACTTTCTACTTTGACTACTCCTTTTCGAGACACGTTTACATCACTGGTTAGACCAGCTTGAAATTATTACCCGGCCAGGACTAGTCTTTTCGATTCACGACTTTTCATGTTTCGTCAATTCATGAGACAAATTCTGAGTCATAAGCAATTCACGGTTTTTACTTGGATTTGTAAAAACCCGCGAAAGACTCTTAGCCACTTGCTCCCCCTCAATATGTGCACATTGATTGAATCAATTTTGAAAAACTTTGGCACCTACGGGTGAGCTTACAAAAGAGATCATTTATTCATCATTTTAAATCACTTGCTCCCCCTCAATATGTGCTTTGTTCATACTCCAAAATCTTTTAAAATTTTAGCACATAAGGGAGCGATCTTTTGAGTCCAAAACATCTTTATAAGTCCAAAAACATCACATTTAATCACTTGATCCCCCTTAATATGTGCTTTGATTAAAATCCAAACTTTAACATTTTAGCATATAAGGGAGCGTTCTCGATAGTCCACAAACATTCTTTATGAGTCCAAAAACATCACTTTTAAATCAGTTTTTATATTTAAATCACATTCTCTCCCCCGATCATAAAATTTCAAATCTTTTGAGATTTTGTGATCCCAATTGATTTAAATGATTTTCGAAAAAGCTTTGGAGAGACATGTGGCAAAATTTTAAATGTTTACTGATTTTGAGACACTTTTTGAGTTTTCACTGTGGCTGGTGCACAAAGTTTTTAAAGGTGCAGAAATTTTGAGCACATACGCTCCCCCTCAATTAATGACCCGTTTTTCCATTTTAACGTTTAGTAGCCATTAATGTGAGTGGTAACGTATACGAGAAAATTTAAGACCAATGGCCACCTTGTACACCACAAAATCTCTTTTGAAGAATTTTTAGAAGAAAGAGATTTTGGGAAAAGAAGACTTCTCTTCTTTTACTAGAAAGGCTGCACTGAAGCGTACAACTTTTCGGATAATCCGCACACAGTGAAAACATGATAACGTGTTTTTACATGGATTTTGAAAAACCGGGTTGCTATCTGAAGTAATAGCAAACCATATAGGCATGTTTTGAAAAACCTTTTGAACTTCTGGTCGAACTTCATTTAAAACCCGTGTCATTATTGAATGACATTTCTAAGACCGTAAACGTTATTGATGCCAGAAGACATGCCTTAAAAAACAAGCTATTTTTGGTATTTTCTATTTTTCTGATTTTTATGGGTTTTAAAGGTTTTATATTTTAGTATTTTGCTTTTCTGAGTTTTATAATATATAAAAGGATATTTGAAGGGAATCTATTACTCCTCATTCCCTTCCTGAAGAGTTTTGAGTGATACTGGCATGAGACTCTCCAAACCAAGTTACTGGAGAATAGATCGAAACCGTTCTCCAGAGAGTGCTTTAGTGAAGAAATCTGCCAGCTGAAACTCTGTCCTTGCGAAGTGAAGTTCCACCACATCACTGGAGAATCCATTAGCCCGACTTGCAGCATTGGCGAGAAACATTCTGATAACTTTGATAGCCCTTATCAGCAACCCTTGCCTTGTGTACAGAGCGTCATCATGCTCATCAGATTTCACTTTAGGATCCATCTAAGAGCACTAATCATTGTACAGTCTAGAGATGGTGCCAATTCCCATACTTAGAGACGATAGAATTGTATGGAATTATAAAAGCATCATAAGACAAGTGTGTCCAGATGCCTTCGAGTGGACACCGTTTGAGTAGAATTCCCATTATAGTGAAGATCAAGTGGTTGTGGATAGAACACTGATGTGCTTGTGTTAAGATCTCCTGAAGAAGAAGCCTTAGATAAAGATTCAGGAGCAAGTGTGTCTTTGAACGGAGCAACATCAGGTGGAGCAGATGGATTTACTACAAACCATTCGTCGACTGCAGTACCTTGATGTATGATGAAGTTGATGAATGACTTGCTGATGGATCATCTTGGGCCATTGAAGAAGAACAAGATGGGCCATTTTAATCGTTTGGAACATGAGCTGCGATGGTTGGTGGTACCGGTGTATCACCAATTGGCGGCTCAAAGTATTCATCAACCACTTGATTAGCCAAGATCTCAAAATCCCTATCGGTAGATGGTACATAAGGTATGTAAAAGAATGGGATACAATAACTGAACTGGTTGGTTCAGAAGACAAAATTTTAGAAGTGGGTCCTACACACAAGTGTGCAGAAGCCATTTGTTCAGACTGCTCATAGAATGTAACGTGAATGGTTTCCAAGATTTGTCGTATGTCGTAGATTCGGCATCCCTTATGATCTGAAGCATAACCACCAAATATTTTAATAATCGCCTTAGCTTTTAACCTTTCCAGATCTTGGTAGTCATTTTGTAGGGTATGAAGAATTCCTATGAAGATGTTGACAGTATTGGGTTTGTGGGCATGCTTCTTTCGTTAGCGCAGTTGACTAGCCGAAAAAATAGAGATGGTGTACACGGTAGTGACACGTTTGCCTTGAAGAAGATCAACACCATTTATTTTCATAGAACTTATACAGTCACCGATGACACAGTCTCCATAACCCATAGTTGTGTCAACCTGGTAGTTCCCAAATCTGACTATCCCGATAAATTCATTCATGAAATTCTTGAGCCCTGTGCAATTACTGATTGGTTTAAGAAGATGTTGACCAGAATCTGTAGATGCCATGAAATAATTTTAAGCGGGATTTTACTACTCTTGTGACTTAAACCGAGAGATCGATTCTCTCCCGGGATTTTACTAAAGTCAACAAGAGAAACCGAAAGATGTGATATGTGATTATGACTTAGAGTGAGATCTTGGATAGGTCACAATTTGCACTACGTGTCAAGTCGTGACAAGTCAAGTTACAATAGATCCGATCGTAACGAGTCAAGTCGTGAGGATTAACTCTCTATGTCAAATTACAATCAGACTAATCGAAACGACTTAAGTTACCACAATTCACCAGGCGCAAGTAGTTAACAAATCATTAGAATCTCACAGCTGAGTTAATCACTAGATACCACCAAATCGTCGAATTATAGCCTCCTCATTATAAAGCTTTTGCAGCTTAGCAAAGTATCATCTCATGCTTGAATAGTTCTTCTCATCTTTCTTCCAGCTGAAAGGATGAAGTAATGCGTACTAAAAGTATCCAGAGACCACTTCCCCCAAGTAGTTGAAATGATGCAATCAGTCTCATTCTATGAAGCTCACAAACCTGAAGCACACTTGTACCTCTTTTATTATCAGAAACTGTTTCTTACATCTCTTCCCCCACGTATGTGGAATAATATACCAAAAGAACGAATTAGAACACTGATCTTCTCTGCGGTTATGACATTTAACTTCCCGGGATAACTTCAGTTGGGAAGAAGTATAAAGCTCATCACGTGTGTTCGTTGTACATTCTGATGTATGTCTCCTTCCCCTTTGCTATTTTTGATACTTCAGAATCAGCCACACATTATATGCACATACAACTTGAGATTTTGTGAGAAGAACACCATATGCTTAGATGTTTCCTGTGAGAATCAACTGCTACAGAAAAACTCTCTTATGACTATCTTATCAACCCTTATGAAAAGTCGGCTATTGCTAAGACCACTTTGTGAAGTAAACCCTATATTCTCAATTTGAAGATGAAGTAGACTCCCCGTTTTTGTGACTTAAACTTGCACCACTATATGACACAGAGCGGTGTAGAGACTTCATGCATCGAATCCCTAAGTACACTATACTCTTCAACCATCCAACCATCAAAGTCATCATCATCAACACCTTGAAGACTAACTGGAGATTGTGTTTCATGAGTATTCTGAGGAACACTTCAAACTAGTGCCTCTTGGTCAATGGAGATGGAAGTATATGAGCCAAGAGCCAACAGACACCGAAGAAGGAGCTTTAGACACAAGGAGTTCATCATTCGTTGTAGTTTGGCAGCATTCATCAAACATAAATCCCAGCTATTATTAGTAAATGGAGCATTAGGTGTCTGAGGAGTGTTGAGTGACCATTCTTCAAGCATCAATCATCAAGTAGTACGTATATACTTCTCCCTTTCATAAGTTGCATAACAGATTTGCAATATTTGATTAAGCATGTGAATAGTAGTACAATCAATCATGCAGCAAATTCACCCTTTTACTTTGCACATAGAGAGAAATATACAACCATTCAATCTTAATATATATAACAAAGTATTAAGAGTTAATCACATTGTCATATTACATCACCCAAATAAATACAGCAAGGTGATAGCAAAAGTCCAGATTGTAGAAACAATCCTATCTTTGGAGAAGCATGTAGTCATCTTCACAAGGCCTTTGGAGATACAAGGTTCAACCTCAAGTCATGATCTGTTCATTGGCTGGTGTAAATTCCAGGCTTGGTAGATAAGACTTGTTATACGACCACTAGAGAATCTAGTGCAAAATTGTCCATCTGCAGCATCCTGTCACTGAACTTGTGCCATACATTTTAGAGAAGTTTGCAACCAAGAAGAAGACGGAGAAGGTGGTGAACCCGTTGTTTGAGAAGAGGCCGAAGCAGTTTGGTACTAGTATAGCTTTACTACCAAATAAGGATGTCCACAGATCTGTGAGATGGTCACAATCATTTAACCAATTCTCCAAGACTCTTGACAAGTATGAAGAGTACAGGACGAAGTGGGGTGGTGGTATAATGGGATCCAAATCCCAGGCAAAAACCAGGGTTAAGGTGAGAGTTCTAGCCATGGAGGCAGCCCTGGTAATCAGTTGTCTGCAGTAGAGGGTGAGAAACCCAAAATTGACAGCACTATTATGGAAGTTCTTCATACCCTTCACAAGTAAATTAGATGAGTGGCTGAGGATCCTTGCAAAAATCAATCATTGTGTCCTGCACACACACCAAAGATACAAACCAAGAGACCAAACGAAGTTGTGATGGTTAGATCATGCATAAGATAGACACATATACACAACAAGGCCCCAACGAGAAGAGTAACAAGCAAGTGCACACACCAAACTGCTTAACAAAGTAACCCGTTAAGAAGACCAACCGCTAGACAAACAAGCTGTTAAGCAAACAATCCGCTTATTAAAATAGCCGCCGTAAAACTAACCGCTACTAAACTAACCGCTGTTAAACTAGCCGCTGTTGAACTAACCGCTGTTAAACTAGCCGCTGTTAAGCTAACCGCTGTTAAACTAACCGCTGCTAATCTAACCGATGCAAATCTAACCGCTGCTAATCTAACCGCTGCTAATCTAACCGCTATCAATAAAATCTCATATGCAAAACGCTATCAAGAATATAAGGTAACCGCTACTAAGAACATCGAACAAATAAAGACCCAGATTACA
Source organism: Artemisia annua (assembly GCA_014162995.1). Taxonomy (NCBI): domain Eukaryota; kingdom Viridiplantae; phylum Streptophyta; class Magnoliopsida; order Asterales; family Asteraceae; genus Artemisia; species Artemisia annua. Next base: position 61,398 of record LBNU01028400.1, read on the forward strand.
CAACGAAGTAAACCAATAACAAATCGAAAAGAAGCTAACCAAGCAACACACATTCACATAAACACGAACCAGTCCTACAGCTTCTAACAACCAACCAACAAGCTCTACGCCCTAAATCAGCATACTAAACTAATAAGATCATATGGGGAAGACCGGATGGCACACAAAAAATTAAACTAAAGAAGGTAACATGTTAACCATACAAAATACGCACCTAAGATAACAATAGTCAACGAGAATGGAGGAGAAATGGAACAGAAGTGAGCACCGGTTCTAGAGAGAGGAAGACAAAGTAGGAAAGAGAAAGAGAGAGAGAGAAAAAAAAGAAAAGAGATAAGTAAATTGTGATCTAACCGCTGCCTATAAATAGGCAAGTTAGAGATATCAAACATGTCAATCTAGGTCCCTCTATTAACACCAAACCGCTGCAAAAGTATCCAAATGGCAAACTAAGTCCTCCAGTAAAGCGAACAAGACAAATACACAGCACATAGCACAAACACAGGGCAAGAAAAACTACAAGTACGACCCCAAAAACACACATGAGATGTAGACAGGGCAAATCAAGCAATCATTCTCCCCCTCAATCAATGACCTGAGGTTAGTAATAAGAGTCAGAGTGCATTGATTGAAGAAAGAAAAATCACAAAAGTATAGGAAGATGAATCAAGTAGAGCGTGTAAGGATAAAGTCCGAGTCCTGAGAAGAGAAACTCAGAAGTCATAGAAAGAAATGCATCAAGGGTGAGATGCAAAATCTCCCATCATTGGAGATTTGTGTATCTTTGGCTTCCATGTTTTGTGCTTTCTTGTGTGGAAATAGTAAGAAAATCTTCCACTTGAGTGAGAACAACCTGCATTATCACAAACTTGAAAGCATGTATATGGGTTAGTGACAATAGTATCCAAACCCTTAGAGGTTTTCCGGCTGACCATGGGATTGACATTAGTAAACTCTTTACTGGTTGGCATCCACTTAAGCCCAATGTGCTTAAAAATTCTACCGGTAGGAATCCACTTTAGGCTAGATCTAGAATCATTAAGCTTCTTATGCATAGAAGATGACATACTATTCATCCTAGGGTTAGCTAGTTGAAACTTAGTAGAGTACTTTACTGAAGCAGGAGGTCGTGATCCTAGGATTCCATCCTTATGCAGTTGAGCTCTTTTTCTAGCCCTTTTTAGATCACTGTACTTATACAGGTCATAAGAGTCTACAATTATAATGGTTGGCTTTACCACTGATTCAGTACTGATCTTAGGGAATCTTGGTGCAGGTGAAGGGGAATCATCTTGAAGAAGTGTGACTAGGCTAGAATCAGAATTAGAAGGCAGATTTTGTTTGAAGACGGATTTAGAATGCACATGTTCCATATCAACTTGGGAGGCAAACCGGGTTTTTGAAAATTTTGCTCTTTCAGACCTAAGTGCACTAGGTTGTCTAGCAACTGAGAGATTTCTCTTACTTTGAAAAACTGGTTTCCTCAAGATTGATGGTTTTGTATACTTAGTGTTTCCATTATACACTGTTGATACTTCAGGTTCATGATTAATGGATGTGACAGTGAAACCTACTTCCTGAAGTTGTGCTTTGAACTTATCATATTTGTTAGACCAAGAGTTTGTATGAACAGCACTCTTAGTAATCTTTTCATTAGGAGACTCATTCAGTTTATTACATTTAATTTTCAAAGATTCATTGTCCAACAGTGATTTAGCCATTTTGGACTCAAAACAACTAGTAATAATCTCATAATTGACAAGTTTAGCATTAACATCATTACACATATCACTCAAAACATTAATACGGTTTTTCAGATTTTTTATTATCAAGTTCTTGGTTTCCAGCTGAGTTTTCAAATCATTAATCATAAAGTATTCAAGGACGTCAGAAAGTTCCTGATTTTTGCATGGTTGATTATATTGAAAGCTTTCTTCCTTTTGCTGCGTTGCGATTTCAAGAGAAATGCAGTGTTTTTCAAGTTGCAAAAACCTTTTTAAGAGTTTGTCAAAAGTTTCTTTGTCAACCATATCTTTTAATTTAAAAACATCAGCTGTCGACATAGAACTTAACACTTTATTACGTACAACATCATGATCACCATCTCCTCCTTTATGACTCATATTTGTTGAGTTAGACATGGTATTGTTATCAGTCTTTTCCAGTAAATTTGAGTCATAATTGAGTTTGATTTGATCAGAATGCTCCCGTTTATTAGAGAGCACATAATGTTGATCAATTAAGGGTACCTCCGCACTTGACCTTTGGTCATTGATATTTCTAGATTCAGCATTGATGACAGGTGTCACTGAACTGGTGGTATTGTCAATCATATCATTTGCTGATTCTTTACTCATCTCAACACTTAACCATCATCCAAAGCTTTACCCGCATCATCAATACCATTGCATGACTGTACCAGGGTCCCCTTAACTGTTTCATCATCCAAGTGACTTAGTTGTGCTCTTTCCATAATGAACGTTTTAACATTATCCATGAGCTGGATGAGTGTATTTCTGAATGTGTCAACTTCAATACTCGTGTGTTTGGCTGATGAGACGAAAAATGTTACGTTTTTAGGGGTCGGTTTGAGTCCTAATTCGTATGTTTTTGGTTTGGAGTTCACCCAAAGTCGTTTCTTTTCTCATTTTAGGTACTTTTGAAGGGAAAATCACAAAAGAAGCATTTTCGGGCGTTTTCGGAGTGAAAAAGTGCGGAAAACAACAAAAACTCAAAAGACCTTGAAGATTACTGAAGGTGACGCCGTCACACTCTACAAGGTGACGCCGTCAGGAACAAGTGAAGTCCAGAATTGGAAAATATCGCGGACCAGGCCAGAGAGTTCGTAGTGCAATTTGGTGACGCGTCAACCAAGGCCGTCACGATCTGGAACCAGCAATTATGACACGTCAAGGAAGCCGTCAGAAAACCCTAATCGCCGAGCTGACGACCGTCACCTATTGGGCTGACGCCGTCAGCCCCGCGTTTTCTATATATATAGAACGATTTTTCTTTATTTTAAAGAACCTAGTGGAACTTTAGTCGAACTTTTGGAGTGTAGAGAACCTTTCGGGTTAAACCCCCTAGTTCGTGTATTAGAGACTTAGAGGTACCTAACCCTCTAACTTTGCATGTTTAAGTCCAGATAAGTTTATTCATACAATATGTCTATGATGTTGTTTTGTATATTATGCTTGTGCTTGTCTTTCTTTCAACATGCTAGTATTTACTTTGTGTTTGTTAGACTAATAGAACCTACTATTGATATATCATGTGATGGTATTGTTGTGATTGTATTTGGGTGAATGTTTCATCTACGTTTAGACTAGAGAAAATGGCTTAATTCCTATACGGTAACAGCGGTTGAACGTCTTTAGAAACGTGAATCGTATTGTGCGTTATCGATTTAGGTAGTATTCATGCACGTAGGTTGCTACGGTGAGCCGATGATAGGATGCTTGCGTATCAGTCATAGAGTGAGGTAGGAACTTATAGGTGTAGGGAATGAACGCACTCCCTACGACTTGTTAGGAACTACACCCGTCATCAAGCAAACTCAACATACTAATACATGGTAAAAGATATAGGAGTAATGAAATCTAAGTAAAACATATTTCTTCCACCAATTGTTTTCCCAAAACCCAAAAAAATACATAAAATATAAGGTTAGCTTAGAAGTATGATAACTGGTTAGTTAGACCTACAACTAATATCGCCCTCCATCCCCATAAACCAGGAGATTTCTAGTTGCTTTTCATAAACATAAAAATACAAAAAGAATCTTATTCCCACCCTTAGACCTTAGAATTAGAGTAGCCTTTAGGCCTTACGAACACTATTCCCTAGCAAGAGGAGACACCGATCAATCCCCGGTACTTGCACTACACTATAGCTAGCATCGTCAGGTAACACTGCCTAAACGTAGGTGGATCTGAAGTCTTCTACGATGATTCCTCGAAGAGGTAAAACGATAGTGCGTGTTGCAATCCACGCGCAATCAATATATTGGCGACTGCTGCCGGGGGATATATCCCTCTCTTTTTT
>LBNU01028403.1:0-19594 GCA_014162995.1 Artemisia annua
AAACGGATTAACTACATATTGATTAACTAGTTATTTTACAAACAAGTTGATTGCTTACAAGATTGGATAAGCAATCCCGAACACCAACTATAACTATAGTCGAGTGTATAAAAAAATATGTTGTTTATTTGGGAGTCCCACCATGTTCAGAATGTTGTTTCTAATGATTTTATAAATGCAAAAGATAAACTTTTGAGTGATGTGTAGGTTATTATGTATCCGCCTAGTTGAGCAAATATTTTTAGCATCGTAAGGAGATTAGTTGTCTTAATTCCTAGGTTAGGCTGGCCTTCCTTCTAGTAGTAGAGATATAGTTAATGGAAAACATAAGGTCATCTATTAATGTGTAGTCTATGGCTATAAAAAAGAATCGGAAATGTTATTGTAAACTCGTTTTACGCTATGTTGTTTAAACTTTGTGTATTGTAGCGATATTCAAAATCCTTTCAAATTTTGTTTGATATAACATTATATAACATTAAACTTTGTGTATTGTAGCGATATTCAAAATCCTTTCGCATTTATGTGAGACATTTGGCCGACTCGCACTTAATTTAGTGAGGTGCTAACAAAGTATTCCGTAACACTTTGAAATATTTTCTTCGTGCCCCTTAGTTTGAAGTTCATTCGGGCCACACCTCTCGTACTATTTGCTTAAGTTTTTAGCATTAAGTTCACCTTTAGACTTACTCCATTTATGTGAGACGCTAACAATGAGGCGCTAACAATGAGGCGCTGACACGGTATTCCAGAGAACATTTAGAAATATTTTTTAGTGCCATAGACTTTGTAGCTCATTTCGGCCACAACTCTCATACCATGTACAACCGAAATGATTCTAAATATGCTAAAGTTCGGCATTTTACGCGCTAAAAGCATTTTGTCCTATCATGCAGGATTTAGTTGCTTAGAAAATAACCTTTTTCCGATCCTGTCTATCTATCTTTCTAAATGGAAATGCCTAATGCATGGTAAATCAAAAGGCCTTTTGAAAGCATATTCACAAACGACACATTCAAAGATCACGAGAAACTTTATGAACCAAACAAATGATAAAGGTATGATCTTGATATGATGTTAGTATAACAACACAAAATTCACTGTGAAAACATATTTCCCCAAGATAAAAGAAAGCTATTTGTTACTATTTTCTTATTCATTAACACTACAAGTTAAATAAGTCAACCCGTTTTACTAACATATCATTATTAGATAAATTCTTCATTTATTTCCAAACCACCATCAAATGGCCTAGTAGTAAGGCCTGCGGCTTTCAAACAAAAGGTAAAGGGTTCAAACCTCGCTAAGTGTGTACATTTGGACGTGGTCAGGGGAGGGTCGGAAATAGTCTCGGGATTAACTCGGTGAGACGCGTACATCTGAGTCAAAAAGGTTCACCCTCCTCACATAACCTAAACTTCAAAACCACATACATTTACCCGTTTATTTATTTCCAGTTTCATCGAATCCATATCTTTCAAAGTAAGAAGTCGACATAAGTAAATTGTTATGTGTATTCTTTAACGGTTTATTTATGATCTATTATGAGTTAGTTATCAAAGCACACTTAATGATATGATCTCCCAAAAAATTTCATGCAACACGTGTTATTTTCGCCTCGTAAACTCATCATGAACCACTCCGTCCATCCCCACTTGGATCTTCGCTTCCCTTTTCACGGAACTAACGCCGCACATACAAATCCCATGAGCATATCAACCGATAGTTTTACCTCACGCGCCTCCACTCGATCATTTGTGAACTCACCCGTCAACGGACTCACCCCCCGTTGCCACTAACCACTACTAACACTCTCACTCAATCTATATGAGGAGGAGAGCAAGGCTTGGATCAAGTGGGTTAACACCTCCAAGAGGTAAGGGTTCGATCCTCGCCCCTTGCAAGGTCGGTCGGAGGTCTTTTTTAACTTTTGATAGAATCGGAAGCAGCTCCCCATAACCCGTGGAAGATGGTATCTGGACGAGTTACTTTTTTAAAAGTAAATTCATTTGTTGTACTTGTGTTNACGAAGAAGCGGTGCAGAAAATATAAACTATTGGCAATATGAACATGCATTATAAATAAGACCACCGTCCATGCAAAGTTGGGCTAAGGAGGGAGCCCAATGGAGGCCCGCAGGAAAATAATATTTTATGAAAATGTTCAACGGAATTAGTATATATAGGAGAATTAAGCATTTTATATACTAAATGTGGTGGTTTCAAAACCCATTCCAATTACCATATCAATAGTGATTTTCAATATAAACCAAACACCCAAGACTTTCATAAATGATATACGAAACTATGCTAAATATGCTAAAGTTCGACATTAAACACGCTAAAAGCATTTTGTGCTATAATGTGGGATTTAATTGTTTAGAAAATAACCTTTTTCCGATACTGTCTACCTATCTTTCTAAATGGAAATGCCTAATGCATGGTAAATCAAAAGGCCTTTTGAATGCATATTCACAAGCGAAACATTGAAAGATCACGAGAAACTTTGTGAACCAAACAAATGATAAAGGTATGATCTAGATATGATGTTAGTATAACAACACAAAATTCACAGTGAAAACATATTTCCCCAAGATAAAAGAAAGCTATTTGTTACTATTTTCTTATTCATTAAAACTACAAGTTAAATAAGTCAACACGTTTTACTAACATATCATTTTTAGATAAATTCTTCATTTATTCCAACCACCATCAAATGGCCTAGTAGTAAGGCCTGCGACTTTCAAACAAAAGGTAAAGGGTTCAAACCTTGCTAAGTGTGTACATTTGGAGGTGGTCAGGGGAGGGTCGGAAATAGTATCGGGATTAACTCGGTGAGACTGCGTACATCTGAGTCAAAAAGGTTCTCCCTCCTCACATAACCTAAACTTGCAAACCACATGCATTTACCTATTTATTTATTTCCAGTTTCATCGAATCCATATCTTTCAAAGTAAGAAGTCGACATAAGTAATTGTTATGTGTATTCTTTAACGGTTTATTTATGATCTATTATGAGTTAGTTATCAAAGCATACTTAATGATATGATCTCCCAAAATAATTTCGTGCAACACGTGTTATTTCCACCTCGTAAACTCACCTTGAACCACTCCGACCATTCTCACTTGGATCTTCACTTCCCTTTTCACGGAACTAACGCCGCATATACAAATCCCATGAGCATATCAACCGATAGTTTTACCTCACGCGCCTCCACTCGATAATTTGTGAACTCACCCGTCAACGGACTCACCCCCCGTTGCCACTAACCACTACTAACACTCTCACTCAATCTATATGAGGAGGAGAGCAAGACTTGGATCAAGTGGGTTAACACCTCCAAGAGGTAAGGGTTCGATCCTCGCCCCTTGCAAAGTCGGTCGGAGGTCTTTTTTAACTTTTGATAGAATCGGAAGCAGCTCCCCATAACCTGTGGAAGATGGTATCTCATTTTTATTTTATTTATTATTTTGTATGAAAGCTTGTGCTCTTCATTTCAACCGCACCAGTCACCGGCCGGCCACCTTCCAGCCACCGCTCGTCATTCAGTCTCCGGCATCATCTCCACTCTCTATGGTTTGTAATTTTTTACTCAATTGGAACCACCTCACACATTCTTAAATCGGAAAACTAATTACATCGCCCATTACCCATCTTATATTTTATAAAATTAGCCATTGACTAGTTTGAGGGGGGGGGGGTTAAGTTTATATAACGGGCTTATGGCTTATATTTAAGCTTTTCGGCTAGGGGTGTTTGTTTAAGCTTATATGTGGGCTTATGAGCTTAATTAATCTTGGCTTATAATTCATAAGCCCCAATTTTTCGGCGTATTTTGAGACTTGTGGGCTTATGTAAGTTTTTAAAATCATAATAAACTTATATAAGGTGCTTTGGTAGGAGGTGTTACCACATGCGAGAGGTATCGGGTTCGAGTCTCTCCGCGGGGAGGGTTTTCCCCCTGGTTGGGATCCATGTGGGTTATGCCCCATAGACGTCGATTCGAGGCTGGCAGGGACTACCTTCTAGGTAAGTACTGTGGAATCAAATCACTAACAATAGTATTGTGCTAAGCTGGAAAATTGGGGCTTATGGAATATAAGCTGAAAAACAAATAAGCTCATAAGCCATGTATAAGCCGGAAATTTTCAAAAGAAGCCACAAAAAAGTGAGCTTATGAAACATAAGCCGATAAGCCATACGGCCGCTATATAAGCTTAAACAAACACGCCGTACAAAGGATAAAATTGTCATTTAATTCATTGAGATGCAACCATAATAGAAAAAGAAACAACATTTTAGCAAACATCTCTACTTCCGAACACCCCTTCCATATCAAATGTGATAAGTTACTTTTGGTTTTCATTTATGTAGTATACAAATAGTTAATGGTTATGTGTGCGTTGGTGGTGGCAGGTGCTTAATGGCGAGATTTACGTTGCGGATTGTGCTGCGATGGCCGTGAACTAGTATGTACAGAGGAGGAAAGAATTGAGGGAAATGCAAATATTGCCGGAAAGGGCTGTATAGTATGAACGAGTGTGAATTGTATGTGGGGAGTATGTCATTATTGACGATCACTTATACCCTCTAATTGTAATTTCCTACTTTTTCATACTTGCAGCCGATTCTAGCAATCTCCGCATTCATATACTTGTTCATCATCGGATTTTGAATATCCTGATGAATACAACGCCGAAGAAGAATCAATGGCTAATAAGGTAGTCTTACTCATAATAGCAAATGTTTATAATTAGGAAATGTTTATAATTAGTAGAAAGATGGTTAATGGATATGTGAGCATCTTTTAATGTATTATGTGATGTGGCTTGGTGGTTGCAGGTGTTTGATGGCGAGATACATTGTGGATCATGCTGCGATGGTAGTGAATTAGTATGTCTAGAAGGAAAGAATTGAGGGGTTTATGGAGATTGCCGGAAAGGTCTTGTAGCATGAATGAGGGAGAACTGTATGCGGGGAGTATGTCATTATTGACGATGACATACACCCTTTCAATGCAATTTCCTACTCTTTAATACTATTTGCCTTCTCTAGCAATCTCCGCATTGTTCTCAATCATTTTCTTGTTATGCATGATCATCAATGCGATTTGAAAAGTTTGATGAATCCAACGGTGGAGATGAATCAATATGAATCAGTGGCTAATAAGGTAGTCCTGTTACTCATAATTATCATTTATTTATTTATTTTTTTTTTGTCATTATTGTAATTAAGTTTATGTTTTAAGAATGTATGGGAATATGGAGTCTCCTTGAAAGTGCGGATGATGACATGAATGGGTGAGGAATTGCTTTAGGGGGCGTGGAAGCATGTGGATGACATCCATTCATCTCCACATTGTAAATGTGATTACTTTTTCTTATTGTGAGCACTTTTAGGCAGTCTTTGCCATTCTCCTCAATTATCTTATTTATATACTTGTTCACTTTGGGAGCTAACAGAACATGAAATCTTATCTTATTTTAGAGTCAAGTATCGCTCTATTGTTCATCACCAAAATTAGAGGCGGAAGACAAATTAGTGAATAATGGCGGCGGTTGGTGTCAAGGGGTTTAATATTTTTGACAATTATGGTAACAAGGTAATCTTCCTGCTCGTTGTTTATGATTTGATTCAAATGCTTTTACTTTTTATAATCGTGCTTAAATTTGAAAGTCATGTTTGTTAGGAAATGTTTGGGATTGTTTATCCAACGGATTAACTACATATTGATTAACTAGTTATTTTACAAACAAGTTGATTGCTTACAAGATTGGATAAGCAATCCCGAACACCAACTATAACTATAGTCGAGTGTATAAAAAAATATGTTGTTTATTTGGGAGTCCCACCATGTTCAGAATGTTGTTTCTAATGATTTTATAAATGCAAAAGATAAACTTTTGAGTGATGTGTAGGTTATTATGTATCCGCCTAGTTGAGCAAATATTTTTAGCATCGTAAGGAGATTAGTTGTCTTAATTCCTAGGTTAGGCTGGCCTTCCTTCTAGTAGTAGAGATATAGTTAATGGCAAACATAAGGTCATCTATTAATGTGTAGTCTATGACTATAAAAAAGAATTGGAAATGTTATTGTAAACTCGTTTTACGCTATGTTGTTTAAACTTTGTGTATTGTAGCGATATTCAAAATCCTTTCAAATTTTGTTTGATATAACATTATATAACATTAAACTTTGTGTATTGTAGCGATATTCAAAATCCTTTCGCATTTATGTAAGACATTTGGCCGACTCGCGCTTAATTTAGTGAGGTGCTAACAAAGTATTCCGTAACACTTTGAAATATTTTCTTCGTGCCCCTTAGTTTGAAGTTCATTCGGGCCACACCTCTCGTACTATTTGCTTAAGTTTTTAGCGTTAAGTTCACCTTTAGACTTACTCCATTTATGTGAGACGCTAACAATGAGGCGCTGACACGGTATTCCAGAGAACATTTAGAAATATTTTTTAGTGCCATAGACTTTGTAGCTCATTTCGGCCACAACTCTCATACCATGTACACTTAAGTGTATAGGGTGGATTTCACCTTATAAACTTCCACGTTTATATGAGACGTTTGGCTTCATACTGTGAGGCGCTAACAAAGCGTTTGCCGACCAACCTTTTGTACTATTTTCTAAAGTTTATTGGGTTTAGAAAATAGTACAAAAAGTTCATTGGGTTGAGTCCACCTTATAAACGCCTACGCATATGTGAGATGCTTTGATGGAATAAACTTGAAAGTTAGTGAAACACATAGAAAGTTTTCCACCACCTTTTCAATATTGTTAGTTTTCTATGAATTTTAGCTCATATCAGGCACACCTTTCGTTGCTAAATTTATAAAGTGGGGTCCACCTTATAGACTTCCGCATTTGTGAGGTGTTTGGCTCACATGTGCTAGAATTGTGAGGTGCTAACCGTATTTCACGACACTTGAATTGTTTCCTACTGCCCATAGTTTGTAGTTTATGCCGGCCACACCTCTTGTACTATATGCTCAACTCAAGTTTATTGGGTGGATTTTTTCTTATAGACTTCCGCATTCATGTGAGACGTTTGGCTGACACGTGCTTCAAACTGTGAGGGGCTGACAAAATATTTTACGACATTTAGAAATATTATTTTAGTGCTAAGGCTTATACTGACAAGACCTCTCGTACCATTTACTTAATTGTATCGGGTTCAGTTCACTTTGTAGATTCATGCATTTTATTTCGGAGGCTTGGCTAGCTTGGACTTCAAGTTGACGCCAACAAAGTATACAACGACCCTTGAAATATTCTAAGCTCATACTCTATTTGCTTAAGTTTATAGGGTGAAGTTAACCTCATAAATGTCCGAACAAGTGTGAGACGTTTATCTAGCTCGGTACCCCATAGATTGTAGCTCATGCCAGCCATACCTGTCGCATCTCGTACTATCTGCATAAGTTTATAGGGTGGAGTTTACCTTATGGACTTTCACATTTTTTTGAGATGTTTGGTTTGCATGTGCTTCAAATTGTGAGGTGCTAACAAAGTATTCTACCACAATTGAAATATTTTATAAGTGCCCCAGAAGCTCATACAACCCACACCTCTCGTGCTATATGCCTAAGTTTATAAGGTGAAGTTCACCTTATCGATCTCACATTTATGTGAGACGTTTGGTCAGTGTTGTAAAAAGCGGCCTAGGCGGCCGCCTAGGCGGCGCCTAGGCGCTAGTCGGCCACCCACCGCCGCGATTTGCAGCAAATCGGCCGAGTTAGGCGTTTTGGTCAAAAGGCGGTCAACGAACCGCCTAGGCGGGCCAAATCGGCCTAGGCGGCTGGTCGGTCAACGCCGATCAGCGACGGTCAACGTCGGTCAACGCCGGTTTAACTTCAGATTTTGGGTTTTTTTTTTCTTCATATCCACGTTTTTTTCATGCAACTTCCAATTAACACAGATTGTAACACGTTTTTGGGCTTTTGATTTTGTTGATTTTGTTTTAGTTTAAGCTTGATTGTTTTCTTGAAATGGAGCAGAGAAAAGAGGGAGAAGGAGACAGAGGGGTGAAGACTGAAGAGAGACAGAACATGTGGGGGCTGAGATATAGGGTTTATTAATCCTGGTGTAACCCTAATAATATATTAGTGGTTTTTTTATGCCCATTAAAAACTTATACATAGGCCCAATAAAATTTTGAAGTGAACTTTAAGCCCAAAACTTAATAAAAATCACACATAATGTAAATTTTACAACATATTTAAAAGATATATAATTAAAAATAATGAAAACATTAATAAAATTACTAAAAATATATATAAATTATGCATATTTTATACCATATATATATAATTTTATTTTTTTTATATAAAAAATTCCAATCCGCCTCGAAGGTGGTCGACCGCCCCGCCTACGCCTAGCGAGTTTTGCAACATGCGTTTGGTTCGCATGTGCTTCAAACCGCAAGGCAATAAAAGAGTATTCCACGACACTCAAAACTATTTTCTTATCACCCAAGGAGGCCTCTCGTACGATTTGCCTAAGTTTATTGGTGGAGTCTACCTTGTGAATCTCGCATTCATGTGGGACCCTTGACTAGTGTGGACTTCAAGTTGCGAACTTGCGACACGGTAATAAAGTACTCAATGACCCTTGAAATATTTTGTCAGTGTCCCACACTTTGGAGCTCATACCAGCCACACCTCCCGTCCTATTTGCTCAAGTGTTCCACCTTATAAACGTTCACACATATGTGAGATGTGTGGATGACATGGACTGTAAGTTGAGACGTTAACAAAGTTTTCCATGACCCTTGAAATATATACTCTTGTTTTTAGTATCGAGTGTTAATTGTAGAGTGCAATTTCTTGTTTTATAAACATTATTATTGCCAAGAGTTGTACCTCTAGAAGAAGAAGACTATTTCGATTTTCTCTTAAACAAAATGTGATTTTGAAAATGAAAATATAGTTGATAAAATTAAATTAATAATATTACAAAGCATTAAAAGCTTGGTTATAACCACCACCAAATGGCCTAGTGGTAAGGTCCTTGGTTTCCTCACAAAAGGTCAAGGGTTCAAAACTCGCTAGGTGTGTGCATTTGGGGGTGGCCAGGTAAAGGTCGGAAACGGTTCCGGGATTAACGTGAGGCCGCGTACATCTGAGTCAAAAAAGCTCATCCTCCCCGGGTGACCGTAAGAGGGAAAAAACCTGATCCGTTTTATTAAAAGCTTGGTTTTTTCAACTTAGTTTTACATTTCGAAAACCCGTGGTTTTGCCGTAAACATGCTTATATGTTCGAATCGTTTCACAAACACAACTTTTTTATAAATTTTTTTTAGCTCTTTAGGGTTTCTATTTAAACCTGACTTTTATCTCTTGTCGCCGCTCACTCTTGACAACACATCCGATTGTCTTTTTTGCCTACCCTCTGCATACAAGGTGTGTAGATCATCTGATGTGTAGATCTATCGTATGTATCAGTTATTATGTGTATATATATATATATATTTTTTTCCTTCTGATATTTGTATTCTTGTTTTTATTCAATCAAGTTAGATCTCTAGTTTTAACTTGATTATGCTGAAATCATTATAGAAGTTATGCACAGAAGGATGTTTATTAATGATTTTTGCATCAATGTGGCTCTATTTGCTGGTTGGATCCTTATCCGCTAACAAGTGATCTGTTAAATTTGTTAAAACAAACTTGATATGGAACGTGTAGCTGATTTGGCACCAACATTCTTTAATGTGTTATCTGTTATAAAGATCTAATGCATTTGTCAGTTTTTAATTAAAAAGATTTAGAATTGATGTCAATTTTTTGAACTAGCTTTAGCATCTATCTTTTGTCTTATTTCTTATGAAACTTTCTCTTCAGGATTTTTTTTATAACTTTGTCGTGTGATGGTTTGGCCATTTGACAAAGCAAACCTTAATCACTTCATGAAAACCTGTTACTACTTATTAGGCGTTAGATGTTCTATAACAAAACGCAAGTTCTAATTAGCTGTACCCCAAAAAAAGTGTTGGGTCATATATTCATCTTTACTCATTGGTAGCTTTGTCTTCAGCTATGCTGCAATTGTATTTTTATCCTAACAATGTCCTGCTGTTTTCGTTTGACATTATAGCTGGAATTTTTAGTTAATTCACTAACATTTGCCGTTCATTACTAGACCTTTAGCTCTGAAAGCAGTGTCATTTTTTCAATTAGCCTATGTGCTTTCTACCTTGTTTCTGATTTCTGAATTCTTTGACCAATTACATATCTATACAGATTCTTATATATTTACAAGTATATCAAATATATGGCTTTTCTAATACCTTCTTTCATATCATCTTTTAGTGTTTACACAGTTCTATAGGACTAGCATTCTTTGCATATTATGGATATGGAGTTACATAAAGTGCAGAGTCAACAGAAAGTGGCTAATAAGTGGGTTCTCTTCTTTTACAAATTCTACAAGAGTAATTAGATTATGGTCCTTGTGGTTTGCTCAAACTCAAAGTCGTCTCTCTTGGAAACTAGTTGTGTACATAGTCCTCAAGAGGGAATGTTTGTTGCATAAATGGTCTCTCTCATGACGGTTTATGCAATTAGATTCCAAGATGAGTGATGTAAGAGATTTGGAGCAGATCACATAACCATTTTAGTGATTTACTTATTCTATAATGATAGGTCTTTTCTTGGTTTTGTTGACAACAATTTTATTGTTTGAATTTGAAGGTCAACAAGGGCAGCTCGAAAGTCCCGGAGAAGTGTTTCAGATTCTGACTCATCCTTACATGAAATAAAAGGGAATACCTTGAAAAGGTAGGTTTGTGCTCTTCAAGAAAGTATAATCATCTCTTGGCTGGTTAGGGTTTATAATTATAATAATAAGTTATGATGTTAATATTTCTAAAGTTTTCTAATAGCTTTCTTTGTCTTTCTAATGTTATTATTTTTCAAGGAATTCAAAGCAAAACTCCTTGATATTTGGAAAATTACCCGACAAAACTGAATTAGCGTATAAAAATCAAGGAAAGGTAGCGGGTTTATCTAGTACGTGTGCTAGTATTTGGATCACTATATTATTTCATTAATCTAACATCCTAATCTTGACAGATAGTGCTATTGGGTTATAAGAATGGTCGTGGAATATTCCTTGATGACTCTAATTCTGAGGTACTTATATCTTTTAAGCTTGGACTTTTAGCGTATAGGATGAAATGATTTTCTTATAATTTGTCAACAGATTAGCCCGTCAAAATTTGAAGCGCGTGCCGGCTTCAGCAGTCGCAGAAAACCGTGAGTGTCTCCACTCAACACAAATTTAGACATGCTAGCTTCAAACTTATTAGGATAAATTAATGAGTTTAATATTAATTATTGCTAGGTATGAAAATATTTTTCTCAAAACTGGATTGTCGGTATGTGAGTATGCATCTTCGTTAAATTCAAATTGTGCAAAGAAGAATAACGATACGTGTGGGAAGTGTGGAGTTTGTAAGGAAGGTAAAGAACTATTGTTCTGTAATGGATGCCCATTGTCCTTCCATAAAGGTAGATTGTTTTTTAGTACAATGTTGGATTGAGGGAAGGCTTTCCTTTTGTCATTGTCATATGTTTCAATTTTTGTCAACACAGAATGTTTAACTGAGGAAGTCGTCCCTTTCGACAAATGGTTCTGCAAATATTGCTCAAACTCAAAAAAGTGTTTGCGACAGAAGGGCCAATCTAAGCAGGTTGCATGTGCATTATGCAGGTAACACTGGTATTTAATATAAAATACTGTTATGTGTATCTGTTTAAATAACTTAGTTGTTATGTGTAGTTCATATAACTTCAGCGAAGTTGAAGTTGGCTTTAACGAGAGTACCGTTATTATTTGTGACCAGGTTTGTGATTACATACAATTTAGTTTTATCACTTTATGTTCATTTGGTTCTTAGATTAATCCTCTAATTTCATTTCAATACCTTACAGTGCGAAAAAGACTATCACATTGGCTGTTTGAGGGAAAAGAAGATAGCCGATCTCAAGGTGGGTGTAATTCAGTTCTTTTTCTTTATCAGTGCTGACAAATTCCATTTTTCACCTGTACAAAATAAATTTGTTACAGGATTTGCCTCCTGGCAATTGGTTCTGCAGTAAGGATTGTGGCTTACTACATTCTCATCTTAATGATGTGGTAGAGGGTGAGCCCGTGAATGTCCCTAAGTATTTTATGGATAGAATTACGAAAAAGTTGAAAAACCCCGCTGGGGACTCAAATCCTGATATAAAGTGGATTGTTCTTCGAGGCAAGAATGCTTCTGAAGAAAACAGAGCACTGCTTAAAAAAGCTGTTGATATATTGCATGTGAGTAATTCTAATATTCTACTCGTGATTAGAACTATGAGCATAATTAGTAACCATTTATTCTGTGTTTCATGCAAACAGGACGTTTTTAAACCAATTATTGATCCGGTGACCAGAAACGATTTCATTGAGTCAATGGCATACGGGTTAGCATAAAACTGACGACTTGTTAAAATTTTTAGTACTCTATATATCTTCTAGCATCTAAATCTTTCTCTAACCACCAGGTTGAAAATGGGTGGCTCTACAATGAATGGCTTGGACTTTTCAGGAGTATATTGTGCTTTGTTAACTTTAAAGTATATCCAAGTTTATAAATTCTAATTATTTCAAGTGCTTGTCAGAATTACGGTTTTCAATTTTCTCTAGATTGGGTGGTGACGTTATTAACAATTTTTATCCTGAACATGCAGCAACGAAGCTGTTACAGCTGGTTTGTTTCGTGTTTTTGGAAGAAATATTGCAGAACTGTCCATTGTTGCTACCAGTAAATCATACCATCGGAAGGTGCGTGCATTATTTTTTATATTAAAATTGCACTTGCTACATAAATTTAATAGAGCTTATAATTATTCACCTGGCCCTCTTTACTTGGTGTGTTGATTTGAATTTAAGTACTTAACTTTGTACAATTAAATAATGAATTGCAAGTAAGACAGGATTCCATGTTATGGTCTTGTTCGCTTATATATATATAGTGTGTGTGTGTGTGTGTGTTTTATTTTATTTTATTTTATTTATAAAAGAAGTACTTTTAAAGTGTATGGATTGCTAAGTGCTTTATGACATTGTCCCAAACATCCAGTATATCAGTTTAATCTACAGATATCAGTTCCAGAAAGAATATTTAATCAGATTTGTATTGCTATGGTTGTGCGCAGCAAGCGCTTTAGCTGGTGAACTTCGAACTTGTTTAATAAAAAGATCATGCCAGTAGTAAATACGTTTTTATTTACCCTCTACTCAGAGTTTCTGTGCTATGTTTTTCTTTGATCTTACTTTAACTTTTGTTGACTACGTTTCAGGGATACTTCAATATCTTTTTCAATGTCTTTGAGAGTTTTCTTTCATCTTTCGACATAAAGAAGCTCTTAATTCCAGCCTCCGAAGAGGCAAAATTAATGTGGACTCAGAAGTACGGCTTCCAAGATGTAACCCAAAAACAGGTTTGTAGTTCATTATTATTATTAATGTTTTTAATCAAGTTTCATACATTCTCGACATATAGCTGATATGTGGTTTGTTTGGGTTGCAGCTTATGGAATATCGACAGACACAGAAGTCAATGATAGAATTTCAGGGAACATCTTTGCTTGAAAAGGAGGTTCCTAAAGTTAAACACTTTTCAGACAATGCCAGCCTCTATCTTGGCTCGTGGTGAGCAGCGAAGCAATTCTGCTGTTTTGGAGTAGCCTGCTGGATTATTTGATGACATGAAGTCATTAAAGCTAGAAACGCGACTTATTTATTTATGTGTTTATTCTTGAATTAGTGGCTTGAGTTAAGACTCGTGAAATTTGATCTCAAATAGGTCATAGGAAAACATTGTTGCTTGAAGTGGACCTTTGTTTGTTTGAGGTTGAGGAAACATACATGCGTTTGTGTTGGATAGTCAATTGTGTGAAAGATGAACTAGAAATGGTGAAATTTGAATCTGCATTCTTCTATTGATTATAGTCATGATACGTTGATTCATGGGTCCAAATGATGAGCCTTGATTGCTGAACATGTGGACCTGTTTATTTATATCACTCAAGAAACAAGAGGTATCATTAAAATGTATACGAGACTTTCTCCCCGTAAAACATTTCGACGACCAAGTCTATCGGATATCGAAAATAATATATATGCACTAGCAGGGGAGGGTGAAATGTGTGAAATAACATACGTGTTAGAACTAGTAGTATTATAGATTGATGTAATGGGAATGTATTGTATAAATACAGGAAATGTTAGTGAAGGTTTTATGATCTCAATGACTTGGTGTCCTTCCTTATTTATAGGAGTATAAAGTCTTGAGAATGTATAACCTTACCAAGCTTGGCATGTTGCAAGTGTAAACTCAAGCATTTAGTGTTTGTACAATACAATGTTTGCTAAATTATTTTAGTGAAATAAATTTTCTTTCAAACCTAACAAAAGCCTTATGAAGTAGAGTGTGGATGATCGATTTTCCCGTTTTGACCACTTGTATTTGCTTGGCGTTTATCTGCGGGCTTTGATCGATAATTAATGATTGGTGAAATACTGAAATAGATATTGTTTTGA
The DNA here is from genome assembly GCA_014162995.1 of Artemisia annua. NCBI lineage: Eukaryota > Viridiplantae > Streptophyta > Magnoliopsida > Asterales > Asteraceae > Artemisia > Artemisia annua. Next base: position 14,590 of record LBNU01028403.1, read on the forward strand.
TAAACTTGGTTTCTTAAAAATAGCCTTGTTTAAAATTGGGCAAATTCCTTCAAAATGCATCATACTTGCCACAAATGTTACTTTCGTGTACTGAACAAAATTTTTTTTCCTTATATGAGTACTAAACTTTCATTTTTTTTAATCTTTTTGATGTACTTTGTGACGTTTTCCCCCTCAAATTATTAAAAGTCCATAAAAATGTCACAAAGTACATCAAAAAGAGCAAAAAATAAAAGTTCAGTACCCATATAAGGAAAAAAATTTGTTCAGTACACGAAAGTAACATTTTTGGCAAGTATAGTACATTAATAGATATTTTAATCTTCAAAATTATCGCCTCAAATTCTCTATGCCGCGTACGGGGAGTTTTGGTGGATGTTTGTCCATCGGTAGGAATCAGCTAGATTCACGTTTTATTTAGAATGAGGGAATGTCACCCGCGCTTCGCAGCGGATCTCAAACATTTATTTTGAAAGTGTTGCATCTTGATGTGTTTCTTTTTATTACCCGGTAAATTATAATAACGAAACTGAACCAAACAATCGAGTACAATTATCAAAAGTATTGTGACCGAACATGAAAGATCTATGAACAACCAAAGGCGAACAACCAAATACCCGTGACTCTTTTACACCGTGCCATGCATGTTTAGCATATCTAATAGAACCACCAAACAAACAAAATACCCATAAATAAGTTGATATCATGCCATTTATATTTCGTAGGTGATTTTAACCAATCAGTCCAACTTATAGACATTTTACCTCTAGACTTTAACCATGAAAAAGGAAAAAGACGAATGTTATCAAGATGTCGCATTTCTTCATGACTTGAGAATGAAAGTACAACTAAATTAGGATCCGCACTTGTTGGAAAATACCTCGACAACAAACCCAAGTTCGATCGCGGAAAAACTAGATCGCGAGTTGTATCGAGCACAAGTAGCAAACACGAGAGACAAGATATACTACAAAGAAACGACCGGAATATGCATACGTTATACCCTCAACGAACCCTTTATTAAAAACCTAATAAAGCTTTTACAATTGAGGAAGAAGAATGAATAACTAGCATCCCCTCATCTCTATTTATATAGAGATGAGGAGGTGGAAACCTAGCTTGCCTTGCACTCCAAGCTAACTAAATGTAAACCAAATCGATTCGGTTAGGTTTCATTTCATGTGGATTATATTTGAATTGTGTACAACCTAGCATCCTAGCTAATAAAATAAATATGTAAACAGGCCCAGAACCCACGTTGACATGCGGGCTCTAGTGGGATCTGTTTGGAGCTGAAAATGGGAACCCATGGACTTATGTCCAATCATTAATTGTTTACGAATACTATTTTTCAAAATTTTGACAAAGGAATTTCAAAAGCAGACACACGTTCTGATTAACCTATTATAAACATTTTAAAATCATTTATTGTTCACAACTTAAACTTAAAGTCATATACCGTAAAGATTATCGGAATAATATCCAAATTGACAAAATACGTTACACAGATTATTGATACACATCAATTACCAGACCTTTTTTTTAATTTTTTTTATTTTTTATTTTTCATATATATTTTTTTAAAACAATAACTCAACCTATCTATTAGAGTATTGGAGTTAACTTTTGCGACTTGCAAGTCCTTGCATACTAAAACACTGTATAATATTTTACACTTTGACATTGCATTCGCAAGTGCTTTTTATCCGATTGGATAAGATTTGTTTGTGCGCTCATTAACAAATTAAATACCATTAATTTAATATGTGTTTCTTGTTTAATTTTCATACCTTACTGAAAAAATTGACACTGAAAAAACATGAAGATCGAGTTTCCATTTATGGATTAATTGGATCACAAAGGTAAAGACATAATTATGATTTGACACAATATATATAGATACCTAAAACTTATTTGTTAAACCGTATTTAGCAGTCATAAATGACATTATTTTTACATTTACTCTTAACGAATAACTCTCATTTTCGGTCTCAATACTACTTATATAGCGGAACTAGTTTAGAAATAGATTTTCTTAGTGATGTTACGATATGATGAAATCTTTTTCTTGGTTAACCGCTTCTACATATCACTTTGTGAATTTGTTACTAGTTATATTATATAAGGAAAAAAATTAAAAGTTCAGTACCCATATAAATCAAAAAAATTTGTTCAGTACACGAAAGTAACATTTTTGGCAAGTGTAGTACATTAATAGATATTTTAATCTTCAAAATTATCGCCTCAAATTCTCTATGCCGCGTACGGGGAGTTTTGGTGGATGTTTGTCCGTCGGTGGGAATCAGCTAGATTCACGTTTTATTTAGAATGAGGGAATGTCACCCGCGCTTCGCAGCGGATCTCAAAACATTTATTTTGAAAGTGTTGCATCTTGATGTGTTTCTTTTTATTACCTGATAAATTATAATAACGAAACTGGACCAAACAATCGAGTACAATTATCATAAGTATTGTGACCGAACATGAAAGATCTATGAACAAACAAAGGCGAACAACCAAATACCCGTAACTCTTTTACACCGTGCCATGCATGTTTAGCATATCTAATAGAACCACCAAACAACCAAAATACCCATAAATACTTTGATATCATGCCTTTTATATTTCGTAGGTGATTTCAGCCAATCAGTCCAACTAGTAGACATTTTACCTCTAGACTTTAACCATGAAAAAGAAAAAAGACAAATGTTATCAAGATGTCGCATTTCTTCATGACTTGAGAATGAAAGTACAACGAGATTAGGATCCGCACTTGTTGGAAAATACCTCGACAACAAACTGATGTGTCTCGCGACTACTAGTTTTAAATTTATAACACGAATTACCGAATAAAGCTAAGAACACACGGGAAAGTATGACCCTTTCGTATGTAGTTAGTTTTGGTTGGTAAGCCGAGGTCGTTCACTAGGATTTGGGTGTTTTCAATTGTGAAGAATCTATGTAAGAATAAGCAATAAAAGGGTGGTAATTGGTTGTCACGTTCCAAAATACCATATAAGCAACATGTAATACGAAAATGATGATTATGTGAATTCAATAAGATTAAAAACTACACTTGCTTAGACGAGTTTACTATCCTTGATAAGCATGATTGTGATAACTCTTCTTAACATGTTGGTTATAATAATTAGTTGGTGTTCTAATCTATTGTTCATACAAGTTAAACCTTGGCCAAGATCTTAGTTTATAAAAATAAGCATTAAGTTTAACCAATCAATTCAAGATTAATTCAAGGTTCATAAGGTTGGATTAACAATCTTAAACACAAAAATAATCTTTTGTTTAATCAAATACTCTTAGGAAATGGTCAATACAAAAGGTAACCGATCATAGACAAAAGGTTACAATTGATCATAAACTCCTACACTTTCGACCGATGAGGCGTTTACAACGATTTGGTTAACAAAAGGTATTCTCATTACAATTACACTTTAGTTTCTTTGTTTAATCAAGAATAATTATGGTGAAAAACAATCATTTATAGACAAATGATTATAACTAGTTGAATAACAATCAATCTTTCGACCTTTGAAACACTTAGCAACTAGTTAAACTTGATTCAACAAATGTCACTATGAAACCTTAGTACAATTGGGTTTTAGAATTAACTTGAAATTGAATTAAAACATGTTATCACAATCATAAGCAAACCATTAAATAATAAACATCATCTAAGCAAGTGCACAAAGGCACTTAGCCACTCATAGCAAACATGAACATAAACTCATAAACTTTAGCATTAGAAAACATGATTAAAGGTCTTACAATGATTGAAATAAGATTACAAATGATGTAGTAATGATGCCTCAAGCATTGGTTATGACTTCTTGATGTTTTGACCTCCAAATTATGACTTCTTGGACCTCCAAAGTTTCCTGGGATTTTATGGACTGATGCGTGGTTTTGTGACCTTACAACAGGTTTTACCTCTCGAGGGATCTCAAGAGGCTTACAACCCCACCAGGCAGTGTACCTGACCGTAGTAGTATAGGATATTGGCAAGTATGGGGGATTGATCGTTCTCTCACAGGGAATAGTGTTCGTTAGGTTAGAAAACTACTCTATAGGTCTAAGGGTGGAAGAGGATTCTTTTTGTATTTTTATATTTTTTATGAAAGCAATTAAATCTCGGTTTTGGAAGAAGGGCGGAATTAGTTGTTAGTCAACTAACCCAAGGTAACTACTATTGCAAAAGAAAATAAATTATCTAAACTATTTGGTTGTGAAAACAGTATGGAGAAAATTGTGTTTACTTAGATTTCATTACTCCCTAACTATTTACCGGTTAATTGATATGTATGTTACTTGTGTGGATGAAGGGTGTATTCCTAATAACTCATGGAGTGGCATACATATCTCTCCAATTCTATGAGCTCTTATCTCCTCCTATGCCATGCACGACACAACCATAGGGATTGCAAACAGTGGCTCATGCGTTAAATACTACCTTAATAGCCTAGTATGCCTTGGCTACATGTTTCCCAAGACGTTCAAGCACGTTAACATAAAGGAGGTTGGCCAGTTTTCTTGAGCCTAACATTGATGGAACAATCATCCCAACAAACAACAACACACACCAATTAACCAATAATTAATAGTTAGGTTTCATTAGATCTAAGCAAGCACTAGAGAATTTAGCTACACATGTTAATTGAAAGACAAGCAAGATAGATAGTTAACCAACACATAGACATGATGATTAAATTAAAATGAAGACTTATGTTTAATTAAGCATGAGGGTTCCAAGGGTTGGAAAACCTAAAAGTTACAGCAAATTCGTCTTAGGGTTTTGCCCTAAAAGTTCTCCACAAAGTTCCACACATAATGAATGAAAATTAGAAAACTATATATAGATTTTACATTCTGACGGCGTCAGGTTATAAGGGCTGACGCCGTCAGCTCGCCGCCATTAGGTTTCTCGGATGGCCTAGATCCACTTCTGACGCCGTCACCCTTTGTTGCCTTCTGGGCCGTTACTCTTTAA
>LBNU01028404.1:0-10257 GCA_014162995.1 Artemisia annua
TAAAAAGTGTAAAACAACCTAGTTGATACAAAAGTCTTGAATTCCAACAGCCTTTAATTGTGCACTTAAAATGGGCCACATTTTTATTAGTTTTGCATATAACTACGTATAATATTAAATATATATGAGTCGTATAATTCAAGTTTATATGCAATTTCTTTTTAGTTTACATGTATAATAGTGCGTCTTTGTTGTTATTGCCTAGGGTCACCGAAAACTATAAGATGACCCTGATCAAAACTAGTGAAATACTAGAAAAATATATAGACATAAGAGTGGATGATGGTTTGTAATGCCACTGAAGCCCATCCATAGATACATTTTCCATCTATGTAAAGTGTAATCGCTTAATTATACAGTTCTAATTGTCTGCTGGCATTTTTATAAATTTTGAGATTTTGAGCTTTTTATCTATAATACCAGAAAAGATTAGCTAAGCATCTTGATATCCTATATAACAAGTTATAATTGTGATTGAAGAATCCTTGAATACTAGTATTCTCTCAAACTATTTGTAGACACTATCTACTAGTGTATTTCCTTACGTACTCCCACTATTGTACTCTAACAACATAAAATGCCACTAGTGCAAGCATCGCACCATGATAATGAGCGTTTGGTTTTATCTTCCACAACAATGGTGCATGAATGGTCTTGCTATCAAAATCATTGTAAAAGGTTGAGATTATATTGGTTGGGATCACAAAAAGATCCATAGCATTACAATTGTTGTAGATAAATATGTCTTTCTCTATCGATCGCGATACAATGGCTAATTGCTTGACACAGAAATTCCGTTGAACTTGAACGTAAAATATACTTGAGAAGAATATTGATGGTGCACTTTATACACAAACAACATTGACCAAACTTTGATACTAAAACCAGCACTTGATTCTGAACGACTTAAACACCAAAATACGTGATCTTCGACCAGATTAAAATCTTACGTCTTATGTACTAAAAATAATCGTCATCCATTATTTCTATTTGAAGTTAAGACTAGGGAAGTCTATCAATCTTTTAGGTAACAACTAACAACCAACTTCATTTTTATTATTATTATTTTTTTTTATATATATATATATATATATATATATATATATATATATATATATATATATATATATATATATATATATATATATATATATATATGATGGTAGATTTTGAAGGCTAGCTAGCTATTTGCTATCATCTTTTGCTCAGAGCCTCAAATACAGCCCTGCAAATTGCTTTACATATCATCATAAAATTGAATAAGACAAAAATGACATCAAGGCCCTCATTTTAAGTATCAACGTTACTATATCACAAAACCAAAAAGAAAAACTATAGAATTAGAATTGACAAGGTTTTACTTTAATGTTTTCCAAATCAGCTTTTGAGTATTGGGTGTTTGTTGAAAGTTAGGTGGACTTTCCAGCATTGTTCAATAAAAAAATCTTATGTTCTTTTAAAAGTGACTTGATACAAAGTGGTTTGCATGCATGGATACCATCTCAGTTAGCATTATAAAAAACTTGGTAGATAAAACACACCTAAAAAGCATATATAATGCCCAACATCATACGATTAAGTCAAGTCTTATATGTTAATTGCTTTTGATTAAGTGGTGGGATACTTTGTTTTTCCTGTAATGGGTGAGTGCCATCTTTTGCTGCCTGTGGGCTGTAGTAATCGGACTCAAAGCCAACATGAGAAGAACATGACTCGTTTGAGAATAAAAAAGCGCGGTCTTAATTATATATAGTTGAAAAGCTTGCATATGATGTATATAAAGTTTCTATCGAAAATACGAAATTATAAACTTCTTATGCATATATAACTATACGAACCAATGTTTTTTTGATGCAATCAACAAAAACAAGCTAGAAAAGCGCAGCTGATAGTGATCATACATTTTCATCTTCAATCTATGAAATTAATTGTGCATAAACAAATGAGAAATCAGGCTAATCTTATTTACCCAAATTCTAATGCTAAAGAATATGAACACGAGACATTAAGGTTCAAGAAGAATCTCAAACCAGAAATGGAAACATGTATATGCTGATTCTCCTCCAAATCTTAGACAGGAATCATCCATAAGAGCATAAAATCTTTAACCAACGTACAAAAGCATAAATTTTGGGCATTTAGCATGTTATATTTGATGCTTCCACATAAGAAAGCTTAAATGCATCCTTTGGATGTCACAATTTCATTTGTTTTATAAAAAGTTAAATTTAAGAGTAAGAAAAAATATAGTTAAATAGTCAAGCAACATGCTTTAATTTTAAAAGAGTTAAACTTATGCTAAGATAAAAACGTTTTACAAAACGACACGAGTTTTATTATCTAAAATGATTCTCGTTGCTTTTCCAAAGTTGTAACCAATATTTATTCAAATGCATTCACCTGGCCCATCCCCACCTTCTATATATATGCACTTGCATATAACCATAATATTACATAGCTTGTGACACCAAGAAGCTAGGTTGAAAAAAAGAAAGAAAAAAGAGATAGAGAGATGGAGTTTAAGAAGTGTTATCTTGATCTAATACTAGTGGCCGTTGTCGTTTATGATATCTACCGGGCCTATCATCATAGGTTATGGCATAAGGTTCGACTCAACCACTCTCGACTGTTATATGTACTAATGCAATGGACCTTAGACTATGGGTATCAACCATAATTGAAGGTATGCAACTCACTCCATCTACTCAAAGTCAATCTGTCCTTAGAAAAATAAATTTTTTTGCAGATAACACATGAATCTATATTGTTATTAAAAGGTTTAAAGATATATGTCCCCGTATATTTGATTTTAGCCTTTCAGTTCTCTTCATTATAAAATACCTCACCATATTTAATTAAAAAGATATATACATGCACACAAGCGCATCTCTATCACATGTGTACGTCACAAGTTTCATGATTTGATTTTATACGTCTATGATGATTTGGTTTTTCGAGTCTGAGTTACCGCTTAACGACTAATGGTCTTATATACTCAAACCACAAATAGATTAGTACTAGAAGTTTTTTTAACACAATATCATCACAACTTCAAGTAATCTATTCTTTGTGACTCACTAGATAAACTGGCATTGGCATCTCTTTTGCCATGAAATAACAGTATCTAAGAACTAAATTCAATTATTTTTTCTGATATCATTGAGGACTTTAATCAAAACATATGTGTGATGTGTGATAATATTTATCCTGCAATATTTGATTGCTAGCTAAATTATCGTTGAAAGACATGTTTTAAAAATATCAAGAACTTCACTTTATATAGATCTTAAAGTCAGTACAAACTTGAATGATATATACCTTAAGGAAACCTATGATAAGACTTAATACTTCATGAACATAATCATAACTCATACTCATATCATATCGATCTCATATCGTATCGTATCATATCTATAATACATACAATGTTAAAGACATGTTTTCTTTTATTTAACCAAGCATTAAGAATATTATCCTTGGACCTCTAATTGTATATAAAGGCCGCGGTTAAAACATTTGAGATGGTAATTTTCATTCTACCATTGATACACCGTTACAAGTTGTTGAAGAACAAGAAAGGACATGATTTTTTTATGTTAGTCAAAATTAGTGTGTACATAGTGACCCATGAATTAAGTTTGAAATTTCTTTAGTACAAGTTTGGGTGCAAATCTTAGTAGGAAATAGAGAAAAAAGAAAAGAAAGAAAAAAAGGTCTCCATTTTAAGGAGGCAGCTTCAAGTGGGATTTTGAAGGTGTAAAAAGGTGGTTTGTAAAAGGTACCACACGAAATTGTGTTTGTGTTTGTCCTATCTGTAAAGACAATATGCAATTTTCATTAATTATAGATTTATAACTTAATAAATTTGGATTTTACTATATAAGGGTTACATACAAGGTTCTATGACCTTCAATTTTCATTAATTATAGATTTATAACTTAATAAATTTGGATTTTACTATATAAGGGTTACATACAAGGTTCTATGACCTTCAATGTCATTTCAATCAACTCTCTTATATGCACTTTGTGCACGTGTCATGTTTTATGTTACGTGTGTGTGACGGCAGTGACGGACCTAGCCAGAAAACTAAGGTGGTTCCCAACTTTATGAGGGTGAAACTTTTTAACTAGTTACTTAGTTAACATGTTGGGTCGGGTTCATTCAAGATGGGTTCACTGTTTGCATACTTTTATTAATGAAATGAAACCTCAAATATATATCTTAATAAATACTCCGTAGTAGGTTGAGTTGAGTATTTATAACATTTTTTTTTTTTTTTTTTTTTTTTTTTAACTCTCAATTGCTTTGAAACGGCCAGTTAACTAGTTACCTGTTGTATCTTTTACATATTTTTTTTTTCTATATATGATTAACTGATATTAAATATCATCATTTATGTGTTACTTACCCAATTTTATATACAGAATCAATTTTCTGTTATTATTATAGTTTGATGAGAAGATAGTTTTAATAGGACTTAACTACAATCATTTATAATCGAAAGATGACACAAGACTACAAGATAAAACTTTTGACTCATTCAATATTTAGATTATTAGTATTACCTTGAAATTACTGTAATTCAGTAATCCTTTCATTTTTAAAGAAATAAGAAATGAAAATTTACTCTCACGACCCCACAAACTTTGATAACTCTTCGACTACCCCACTTCTACTCTTATATCTAGGACCCACAAGAGTTTTAACATTTAAAACATCTTCATCTTCTTCATGAGCTTAACTGTATATATGTCCGGCTACATTTCCGGCTACTTTTTTTCCTTTTTCTTTCCTCTTTTTCCCATCTTTCAAAAGGATCTAAGGTGGTTCCTCATATATTTTCAAGGTAGGTCCCAAAATATTTTATACATCGATTCTTAACAAATATTTTTTCTAAGGTGGTTCCCGGGCACCACCTACAATGGTAGTAGGTCCGCCTCTGTGTGACGGGCTAGAGCACAAAGATACGTGCTCTAGCTTGTCGTACCACTATGAGGTTCAATAGCTTTTTTAGTCTTTTGACATTTCTGGCATCTTATTCTAGCTAATAACTAGCTAATAAATTTCTCAGTAGACAGGGTACTCGATTTAATAGTATATATTTACTTATTCAAGAGGTACCTTTTTATAGATCACTTATTGGGCATTGAGTTTACTTACATATTCGATCATACACCTACTATGGAAAACGTATAAGATTAGTTGCTAGTAAATCCGATCCATATATGGTTTATTGACTTTTTTCTATTGTACATAACACACAAAAAAATATCATTTCTTTGAAAATAAAGGAATAGTCGTTTCAAGTCATTACTTCTGATGTTTATTCATTATCACCCTTTTAAACCTTTTCTTTACCATCTTTTGACAGGACAACGAAAAGAAAAATATCTTAGCCGTTCAGACAATAAGAAACACAATCATGGGATCGACCCTAATGGCCACCACATCAATACTTTTATGCTCCGGTTTAGCAGCAGTCATAAGTAGTACTTACAGTGTTAAAAAACCACTTGACGACACTATCTATGGAGCACATGGTGAATTCATGGTCGCGCTGAAGTATGTAACGCTACTTGTGCTCTTTCTCTTCTCTTTCATGTGCCATTCACTATCGATTAGATTTATAAGCCAAGTGAACTTCTTGATCAACTGTCCACAAGATTCGACAATAGTGACTTCTACCTACGTGTCACAGCTTCTAGAGAAGAGTTTCACACTTAACGCAATAGGAAACCGGATTTTCTATTTAGCGCTTCCAATCGTGCTATGGATTTTTGGGCCGGTGCTTGTCATACTTTGTTCTCTAACCATGGTGCCTGTGCTTTATAATCTTGATTTCTTGTTCGGAGATTCAAAGAGGGGGAGAATGAGTGAGATAGCAAATGAGGTGTAAAATGTGATTCCTTGAAATTGTAGTCTTTTTATTTTGTATGATTTATTGTTGTTTTTTTGAAACCGAATATACAAGTCTAATATATGAGCACCAGCTGATGGATTGTGACTGTCACATGTGTATAGATCAATGTATAACTGATGATAATAAGAGAAAAACTTCATTTACAAAGGAAATTAATCAACGAAAAGCTAAAATTCATTCAAAGAGATATATGTCCGGTGTGTGATGATTAATGACTTAGAAACTACTCAACTAACATCTTCTTGTGGATTGCTTGTCTGCTGACTCACTTTGGAAAAAGAGTGTCGATTTGGTGGGGAATTGGAGATCATCACAAGCTACTAACAAGCCTTATCACATGGGCAGGATCGACAAATCTAAATAAATTAGCGCACATCTGCTTTGATTAGTCGTCATAAAACAACTATAACTGAGTTATATTTAGCTAATTAGCTAGTATATAAATAGGGTTTGTTATGATCTAAAGCTTCCGCATAAAGAAATCTTAGAAGAAGAAATCAAGGTTCTTTCTTCGGATCAATTAATAATAAGCTTAAAGAATTGGTTCCATGTAGAGTAAATCCAGTTTTTTCTTTCTTTTCTTTTCTTTTTTTTAAGTGATTGCTAGAGATCTCTATAAACTTCGCCGTTAAAAAGAGGAAATCCAGTTTTTTCTATATTAACTAGTTAATAACTATTGCTTTCCTCAACAATATAATTAATACAGTACGTTTAAAATACGATGACCCAATTTTTTTGTAACACGATAGCAAAGGGGAAAGTCAAGACGTTCCGGAATAAAGATTGTCCAGTTGATTTTTACGTTTTAATAATGATAATAGATGCAAAGTAGATAGCATTTTATTCCGGGAACTAAAAGAAAAAAATCTTTAATTTGGCATCTAAGACAATCGTAAACACGATATTAAAGCACTGGATTTTTTGGGAGTGCACTAGAATGAAAGTGTAGTAGTGACAGACGTATTAGTGACATAAGTTGTGTCACTATATCTGGATTGAAATTGACACTATTTCATAATTGTTGTTTTAACCGACGCTTTTTTTTTTTTTTTTTTTTTTTTTTTTTTTTTTTTTTTTAAATTACAAATATGGGTAAAAGGTAACTATAATATTCTTGCTGTAATGATTGGGAAATTTTATGAAAGGTGTTAATTATGTACACTCTAGTTTACCTGGAGGTCTCAAGTTCGGGTCCTGTTGGTGTTGAATTATGCACTCTTTCACCCAAGTGACTTAAAAGTGCTTTCTTTTAATTTTCATGCTTTAAAATCTAAAATATAAAGACTTAATTTTCTATCTTCATGTCATGCATTGTGAACTTAAAATTTACAAGATCTTTCTAAAAAATATATCGTTATAGTCTCAATAATGTCAAACTATATGAAAAAGATACGTTTGAAACATAATCGATATCACTAAGATACCAGTCTATGCATTGCGATAGGTACTGCGACATCTTGCAATGGTATAATAGATGATATTTACTTCAAACGGCACGTCTTTTGGGATACCCGGTATATCGTATTTTGCTGTAAGTACACCCACTGTGTTTTGGGTTTTTATTCTCTTTAATACAAACATTCTGCCAATACACTGGCTAAATAATGCTCCATAACACTTACGCCAATCTCTATACAAACTTTTATAAACATCCTTTAGATCATCGTAAAAAAGTATGTTTGGATATGTTATGGTCTTAAAGTAGGCCTTATCACTTTACACTAGGTTGGACATGTATCCAACTCGACACCTAGAGGTCTTCATCAGTTTACACCATGAGGCCTCTGGCTATTTACCCTAATAAACCTTCATAGGTTGGAGTTAATACGATTGTTGTTTAACTCGTCCTTGTCCATTCTCTTATATTTCATGAAGAAAATTAGGGTTTGTTTCAAGATTCTTATGCGTACTCACATTTTTTATTTGATTTGGATGCATTAGGTTTTTGTTCCCCATCTGCATTCCTGAAAACAAAAGGGCCTATGACAAAGAAGGTTTGATAAATAAACCACCCTCAAACCTTAGCTTAATATGGAAGGATTCTACACTCTAACTTATGCTTAACATGGTTTGGGAAGTTTTACTCTACCTTCTTTCCCATCTACATTACTTGCATAATATTTATATCAAAACATGTTGATTCAAGGATTTTCAAGTCCTCTCGGGATTCAATGTAGTATCACAAATTCGATGTAGTTTATGTTGATTTATTTTTTTTTTATACAAATGTAATTTTATTATGTTTATGCTTTTATGTGTAATACAAATAATTAATAAAATAATATTCTCAACATAATTACATTATGTTTTGTTTAATGTACCTACGTGTTCTCTTGTTTATTATGTGCAATAACTAACTTCGTTTCGATATCCACAAAACCTTTTGGCACTTCATTATAGTCACGATGTTTCATATAACTCTATCCCACTATATAAGTAGCAAACCGCCATTTTCATGTTTTGAAGTTATCATCATAATCCATATCTTCAAAGTTTAAGCATGGCGTCTTCCTGTTCTTACACCAATCATTTTAATAAAAACAAAAGTCCAAGAATTTCATGCCCACCACCATCACAATCAGTGGTATCCACAACATCACCATCAAAACATCTTGGAACATGCAAGCGAATTAAATGAAATTTTGGGGCAGCATATAATAAACAAAATGTTTTGGATTTCGTAATATAACTTCTTAATCAACCAGCCGGAGATATAAAATAAAATGGATGATGATGCTATATACGAGTTGGTCAAATGGGTAACATTTAGAATGAGGGAATTCCAATGTATGAGGAGAAAATAAAGGAACATACAAAGAGAATTTACGATCCTTAATCTTAGAACGACTATCATCTTATGTAACCGTGTTGTAATAGAAATTTATTTTGCGTTTTAACCATTACTTTATCATCTCTAAGGTTTATTTCCAAGACATCTTACTTTTATTGCTCATAACAGGCATCATAATTGCTTATGAAAAGCTAACGATATTTATCATATGATTTTTCATTAATACTTTGTGCTTACAATCGATGAATCAAACATTGAAAAAAAAGAAAATAAAGCTAAAAAAGCCAAGAAACCAGTCATCGTGATCCTTAAAAAGGCCAAGAAAAAGCCAATGATAAAAAATTTGTTATCAACCGTCATGTGTACACAATAGCCATCGTGTTCCTTATACCTCCTTTTAAAGTAGATGAGCCACCAAATGTTTTGTTAATGGCTTGAGTGATGAATGCCTTTTACTTACCTAAAACCTGAACTTGAAAACTTGCAAACTGCATGAGGAGTGTCCTTGTTTGTGTATATAAAAATATAAATATTATAAAAGAAAAGGGAACATATTTATTGTAAAACATATTTGAAATGGTCACGTGCATGGCACGCACGATAAAGGAGTGTATAAAACGTCCCCAAAATGATGATGGTTTGGATTAAAAGGCAACACTAATTTACTCTTTGGGTAGTTAAAATGTCAAATGTACCGCGTCAGCGATACACATGATAGCTAATGATACTTAGTTTCCCAAAAATAATTATTGGAGTAAGTACGCCATCATATCGACACTATCAAAACGATATTTCAGGCGATAGACATTTTCTCAATAATTTCATCATCTGCCTAGCTGACCCCACAGTAGACTAACAACTCTACCTTGACAGATGATACCAATGAGATACATCAATATAGTATTCAGAAGTGTTGTACTTTGATTTATCTCATGGGATTATTGATTGTTATCGGTTAGTATTGGTGTTTTTTTTGTCCCTTTACTTTATATCTTGTGTTAAAAATAGACTTTATTTAGGAGGATGATCTTCATCATAAAATATAATCTGGACATGACATAAGATAATCTCATGCATAACCACAAAATTACAAAAGGAAACAACTTAAATCTCGATGTAAATTATAGAAACTAGTCCAACAACTCTTCCGTACTCTTTATCTTATACTTTCTTCATAATATGAGAATTATGTGCAAAAACTCTTCTTCTTACGCGGCTTCAGCTTCCAAACGACCAATGCTACCAAAGATTGAAGAAAATTTGAAACATGGTCCTCATTACCAAGAAGTGATGCTCAAGTTCTCTTGAAGCATATGCAATTAGGTTTAAACCCCAAATCAGGAAGATAAAGAGGACGTAGACTACCAATTCGACCATCTATTGGCATGAAGTGATCAAGATTTATGTTGAAAATATTGTGTATCGTTAACAGACACGAGTTTCATGTATGTATAAAAATAATACAAAATGTTAGACATGGATGGAGTGTTGAGGTGAGTAAGGTTAGTGTTTAATATATATATATATATATATATATATATAT
>LBNU01028404.1:24575-56703 GCA_014162995.1 Artemisia annua
CATTCAATATTTAGTCAATAATTATTACTACACTTTGTTGGTGCATTTTAATATTTTTGCTCTTAATGTAGTTTTTTGTCTTGCGTTGTGTTAATGTCACTTTCTTAATTAAACATCTTGGAATATTGCGTGACTTTGATATTTGATATGACTGTGTAAATTATGTCGATGTTACATATTGAAAATGGTAGTATATAATAAAAATATTTTCACACTATCATCATAACAATGAGAATCTTCTAAATCGAAGAAGTATATAAAGGAGAAGAAAATTAAAAAATGTTATCCTACATCTATCACGAGGCAAGCATTATTCATTTGAGTTTGAGATCATGTGATTCATGTCGTCATACTGTAAATACTTAGAATGAGTTACTAATGAATGCTCCAAATTCGATATTATAGTTTATTGACAAATGTTTTAATAATGCATTAATTAAAAAATAATTTATGTAACTTACTCATATTAAAAGATTACATATAAAAAGCCTCATTTAAATATAACATTTTGCAAAAAAACCTCTTCACATTAAAGAAAGGGATCGAGAAGTCACGAAAACTGTATCAAGAACAAAACATGCAAAATGCCAATGAACAACAACGACAAAGACAACAACAAGAACAACGCCACGGCCACCGGTGTCAATATAGATGAATACTTAGCATTCATATTAATAATACGTTACAAATTAAACATGCAATATTTTACTATACGAATTATAATTTATTATACGAAATATAATTTATAATCTTTAATATACTAATTACTTTAATGTTTTATGTTTTTATTGTTTTGTTAAAAAGGAAATTTGTTTTATAGTTCACTTTTTATAATATAATTTATTTGAACAACGAAGTCCGTCTTTCGCAAAAAAATGAGAGTTTCAAACATGAACCGAAAATTAGTCCCGAACATTACGAAAAAAACAATCAGATCCAACCTGTGTGCGTCGCATGGGTCCTGGGGCAGTCCAAACCTGTTTGCATCGCACGGGGATGAATATAAAAGGTCTCCAACATTAATGTCATCACTTCATATTTAAAATAATTTATGTAACTTATACATATTAAAAATTTACATATGAAGAGACTTTTTTCAATGTAACATCTTGAAAAAAAATCTTTTCACATATACTCTTTTAATGTCAATAAACTATTTTAAATGTGTGTCATGCTTAGAAATGTCATACCATCACAACTTAGATATATAATGACGAAAATAAGTACCGAAGATTATGATATAAAAACTTATATACATCCCATGTGCAACTCATATACAACTAAATAAAGTACTTTATTCTTATAAACCTTAGAAAATGAGTAATAATATGACAACTTTTATACAACATACGTACCAAATATTAAGATATAAAATCTAATATACAACCCTAAAGCAACAAAGAAAAGTCTATTAAAAACGTTTAAAGGTTAACACATTTGTGATACCATGACAACTAAAATCTAAAACGACAAACATAAACCCAAAAAACTATACTTTGACAGCTTCTACAAAGCCCGTGTGCATCGCACGGGGTATCAATATTTTGATAGAGCAGTATGCGTTTAAGCTTATTACGCAACGAACAATTAGAAACGTACAACCTCAACAAAAACACATAACCAAAACAAACCAAAACTGTGTGCAACGCACGCGATTAAATACTATTTTGAGTGTTTCACTCAACCTCAATTAAAAATGACAAAATAAACAAACACAACTTAGAAACTTATTAACCAACAAAATCCAACCATGATCAAAATGACGTAAATTAGTGCTGAACAATAACAATTTAAATATATAATACCATCATATACAGCCCGGGGCATCGCCCGGGTCTGAATGACTCGTAGTGTTAATTTTTGAAAAAATTATCGATTTTTCCTAAATGTATCTTAAATGCACCCGGTGCATCAAAATGTGTCTCTAGTATTATTTAGTTGGTAAACTTGTAAATAAAAAATCTTCGTTTTAATCCACTTTTAACTCTATATATTACGGTTCAAAAAAATTTGTGCACCCGGCCATATTTGTTTCTGGCTCCGTCCCTGCGTTCTCACACAATTATAATGATCTCGCTTTCTTCTTTGGCATGGCAGAACAACTTTTTGGACATAACGGGCTACGCCATTTGGCTCTGGGGACACATTATTTGCAAATTGTAATGTTGATGTAATGTTGGACAATTGAAATATAGCAGATATGTGAAGTTCTGTACATTATGTAGACGCGTACTATAATGAATTTTGATGGAATTTATACTTACTTAAAAATATTTATAAGCATGTAAGCGTAGAAGATAAACATACAAGGTACAACAACTGTGAGACTGAGATATCAGGAAAGTTAGGCATGAGATGTGATGAACATGAGACCAGTCTCGTCTGAATGTTCTTTGAAGTCGCTTAAGATATCACCTTTTGATAACACATGAATATATAGATTCATTGATCTCGTGAAAACAATTGATAAGACTATTTATTTTGTACAAATGATCAAGATACTCAACATTCTAAAAATCGATTATAAAATGCTGTATGCAACATGACAGAAGTTTGAATAGATAAGATATGAAAAAAAAAAAAAAAAAAAAAAAAAAAAAAAAAAAAAAGACGAGGAGGACGTGAGAGGAGAGTTGAGGAGAGAGAGAGGACGAGAGAGAGATCCGACTACTAGTGTCAACAAGATTTACACAATGTTTAACATGATAGACGTAGGGTAGGAAGTTGTTATTTTACAACAGTAGTTCATGCAATAGTCTTGAGTTTAAGTCTTCTTCTCTCTCTATCTATCTCTTTCTCTCTCATCTATTCATCTCATCAACTCTAACTCTAGCTCTCTTTTTATTTTATTTTTTTTTTTTTTTTCTTTTTTTTTGTTTTTCAGCTTTATCTATTCAAAACTTCTGTCAGTTGCAGTGCGAAGCATTTATATCGATTTTTTAGAATGTTGAGGTAGCGGTGAGTGGTGTGTGCGGTGATGAGGTTATCAATTGTGTGTGCGAGCGTGAGATGAATCTATATAGTGGTCTAGGGACCAAAAGCTTCGCCGCCGCCCTTCTATAGTGGCTCTCTAATCACTAAAAAGTGCTGCTGGTAATACTTATAATCTAACTTTCAATGAAGAAGATTCTAGACTAACTAGCGTTGGAGATGTTCCATCACATTCTCATGACCTTACCACTTCCTGATTATCTGAATTGCATATGTCTCCCCCGTCTGTGAACTCGTCTGTTTAGCACGGATTGGATCATGTTTTTACGCTATCCTAGTCGCTATACGATAAGACCTCTAATAAAATATTGTCTTAAAGATACAGCTATAAAGGAATTCCATTAATAAAATTCGTCTGCATTACTTTAAGTCACGGCGTTCATGCTACAGACCTAATGTACATGATACTCTTCAATGCATAATTTGGCGTATATTTTCATCACTATTGCATGAGGGCAGCTTCTTACAAGAGCTCAGCCCTCCCTCCTGCAAGGTCATCAACACACATTATCGTGCCTCAAATTAATGTGTCCCCGNTTCTCATGCTTGGTCACTTTGCATGAGGCAGCTTTAAGAGCAGCCTCCCCTGCAGTAAAACCTCCACTCCTCAATCCCACGAGAGGGGAAACACCTGTTAGGTCCACACAAGCATGCTTACCTCCTGCCCAACCAAAAACCAAAACATCCGCTGGTCTAAGTGTTGATCTTCCCTCCCGAGGGTCAGTCAAGAAATTCACGGGTGCTTCTTTCTTTGCGGAGACCCCAGCACGCTTAAGTGATGACCCCACGATAGGGTTTTCAATCAAATGTTCTTGGAATGGAAGAAGTGGTTATTTCTGGTTTTCTATTCGGATTTTTGATAAGTGGCATTTTTTATAAGGGGTAGAAAATGGTGTTTACATGTTCTTCTGGTGTTTGTAAGAAAAAAACTGGTGAGACAGCTTTGTGATATATAATCATAAAAGAAAGAGTGAATAAAGTAATTTCTTGCATTCAAATTGACTTTTACTTTGTTCTGTCATATATTTTAAGGTTTAAAGAAGCAAAGTACGAAAACAATACCAAAAAAACTCAGCATAAGAGACACTGCAAAGCCAGATAAGCACGTCTTGAGCGAAGAGATAGAAGTAGAGGAATATAGCTTAAGACCAACGAACGAAAAATTAAATAGAAACTGAATGCCTGAAGATATAAATCAAAAAAGAGCAAAAACAGATACCGGCTGACAAACTTAGAGAAAATGCAGAACTAATTGAAGTCATTATTAAAGGGAATTTAACTTAAATTAATGACGTATCTAACAAAAACCTAACATGACACAACGGTGATAAGTTTATCGTTTGCTTTAGCAATCTTGTAGGCGCCCTTATTCAGCTTTCTGAATTCGTTTAATAATCTTTTGTAGTTGATTATAAAAGCTTGCAACGTTAGGCCAAGAAATTGGATTTATAGTTTATAACATAGACATGTTGAGCATCTTATATTTGAAGGTTTTCGAGTTCTCTCTTTCTATAAAGATTTCAAGAGATTAACCGATTCGAAAGATGAGTAGTTTGGTTTAATAGAATTTGAATTAGCATCAAGAGAACTAAGAATGGTTGTTAAGAAAGTTAAGCATTCAAGTGAAAAAGAGAAATAACTTTAAACTAATCACCATTAGAACCAACTATTTAGTGTGTGTTAGTAGATTGGAAATTGATCTTTTGTTATTAAGAAACTGGGATTACTACGTAATATATTAGTACATGTAACTCATAAACACAACCGGGGATGTAGCTCAAATGGTAGAGCGCTCGCTTTGCATGCGAGAGGCACGGGGTTCGATCCCCCGCATCTCCATATTTACTTATGTTGGTGGTAAAGTTTTTGCTGTAAAGCCAAAAAAAAAGTCGTTTGCTTGAGAACATCTTAGTTTTGCAAATTGTAGTCTTACACTTATGTTATGTTAACTCGAATTTCAAATCATTCACTTGCTTTAACTACTCATGCTATGGATGTGGGAGCATCAACTCCGTTCCTGTGGGCTTTTTGAGGAGCGGGAAAAATTGTTGGAATTCTATGAAAGAGTCTCGGGAGCCAGGATGCATGCCAGTTTCATACGACCAGGTGGAGGGACAATTAAGTTATAGTCGTTGTGTTAGGTTGGCTCAATACTTCATTTAGTTGATATGCGAAATTAGGAAAATTTACATTACGTAGACCGGTAACTATAATGATTGATTATATATTGAGAGACCGCCCAACTTTTATCTTTTACGCAATTCATTTATCAAAATTAACTTATATAATGTGTTTGTTTTTTGTCTACATCAATTTCAAATAATTTTGTTTTTCGAAAATCTTTAAAACAAAGAGAATAAAGCTAACTATGACATATTAAACGATACAAATAACTATTGAAATGTAAAATATCAGTTTTACCCATTATTTAATCTTATTTTTTCGTCTTGTCAATGCCATGTTGTTTTTTGGTTTGTTATGATTCCCATGTTACATGTTCTTTAATAAAAACAAGTTTTTACCTTTTTTTTGTTACATTATTAGTATTAATATATGATGGTATGATAAATGGGGATGATGAAAAAAATCAGACAGATTCCCAATGATTTTCTCTAAATGGTATGATAAATGTGGAATGTGATCTTACAACCAGCTACTTCTGACCCATTTTCATACATCACTAAAACTTTTTAGAATACTTATTTTTATTAAACCGTGACATGCATGTTTTGTTAAGTTTTTTTATGTTATTTTTATTTTGTTTTGGTTTTTAAAGGGATGCCAAAGATGTAAGAAAGATATTTTGCTACCCTTGATGAGTTATAAAATTCAGTTGATGATTTTATGTTTTTATGCTGTTAAGTTTTTATGATTCTTTTAAGTGCTTCGTTATGTTTTTAACAATAGATTAATTAGTATAGTTTTACAAGTCTAAATCGGATCAATACAAAAGCTATTTGAAGTGTAGTCATGAATACTAAGGAATGCAATGCCATAACCTCATTTTGTTGAGTAATGATTGATTAACCTGTTTTGGGTAATGCTCCATTCAATTATATTAAATCAAGCATACTTAATGATTATGTTTCCCATTCCTCACCCTTTAATACCACCAACCAAGCATGCCAACATAATCAAGAAAAGTAGAGAACAAGCTATACAAACATGTGTATGCATTACTCACAATTCAGTTATTGGAGCAAACTTCAAACAAAACAAGAATGAAAGCCATAAAACCAAGTGAAATTATTCAACCTTGGAGAGGACTAGGTTCAACAGAAGCGTATAACAGGAGGTCAGGATCACCTTCAAGTATGGCCATTTCATCCTGGCTCAACGTTACGCATGCTTCAATCCCATCACCCACACTTGTATCCATCAACATTATTGAGTTCGCATAAAGAGGGACATCATTGCTCAAATACCCAAAACACGACCACACGGGCTTTCCCCATCCAAAATCAGCTTCATACATTCCAGAATTAACCAAACTACTCGTTGAGTAGTAATCAGCATCATAGCTCGTCATTTGAGCTCCTAACCGTCGTATTTCATCAATAACCTTGTCATCCCCTTGTTCACCTTTAAATTGCTCTACAAATTTAGTATTGATTTTTGCTACACCAGCGTTGATGTGCCCCACCATGGTATCCAATGTCAAGGTGTGGTTAGGTTCACACCTAGCCACCCCGTTCCAGATGATGTTCCCAATTGCATTTCGTGGCAAGGGTGTTGCAAATCTACCTCGTATATTCACAGCAATCTGCAATATTGACAACCTTTCTCCATTTAGTTTCCTTGCAGCACTTGTCGCACACTTCCAAATTAGTGAGGTTACTGCTATAACGCGAGTGGCGGAAATAGATTCATTTGCTTTGGCTTTTAGTGCTTGTAACGCTGATGCATCAAACCTGAATCTTTTTGTCACACATTTCCCTTTGATCAACATCATTGGCCATACAGCCAAGAATGATAGTGGGTAAGATGGATATGAAGGTGTTTTAGTATTGGCTAGAAAAAGAGACGAAGCAACAAAATTAGGGTAAATCATATTTTGTTCGCCTTTAGCTGTAGACGCCCATGAATTTAAAAACGTCATGTAAGTGGTACCATCGATGAGCTTATGCGAAGTGGACATGCTAATAGCGACACCACCACAACTAAAGAAGTTTACTTGGATCATAACAAGATAGTATCCGAGTATAGGCTCCTTCTCGTTTGGAGGAACCGGAAGTAGTGATTGTATTAACTTATAATCTGGTTTTACAATAAAACTTGAGAGATCGCCATCAACTTGTGTCTCAATATAATAAACACCTTCATCATTACAATCTATATGTATATCATTTATATACTTCCCTGCAAATGGGTAAAACCTGGTAAGCGTTTCTGACATTGATTGCTTTAGAAGTTTGGATCTTTGAAGTATAACGTCGTTGACGTTGGTGTTGCCATTGCTATTGTTTGGATAGAAGAAAATAAACGGAACATAAGAAAGAGCATTGATTTGATCAAGTGCTGAAAGCTTGTATGATCGGAGGGCATCAGGCGTTGGCCTATCAGGCTTCACATTTTGTATCGACATAACACGAATTCCACCTGTGCTCTTATGTCCAGTTTCATTTCTGCGTAATGTAAACATTTTTTATGACAAACCAACTTCTTGGTATTAACAACAACAACAAAAAGCACAAAATAGTTACTCACTCAGTAGAAAGCTCTTGAGGTATCACATATGGGTTAGCTGAAAAGAGCCGACTTTCATATGGACGCTTGGTTGTGATGAGAGATGTAGGAAGTGATCGTTCAACGATATGGAGAGGTTGTTTGCATGCCTTTGAAGATGCTATCAAAGTAGACAATCGCCTCATCATTTTCACTTGAAAGCCTATAAACTTTAATGTAATTTATGTTAAATGATGATGCCTTAGAAGAAATTTGTAATTTCTTTTTATTAAGATATAAGCATAAAAATAAATTAGAAAACAATTAAATTAAATTACTCCTAAACTAAAGTTACATATTATAAGGGAAAATTCGGGTAAAGCAGACTTACAAGGAAATGTTCAGTTAAAGCAGACTTATAAGGAAAAGTTCGGTAAAAGCAAACTTATGTATTCTATATATATATGTGTAAAATTTGAGTTTCATGCAAAAAATGTAAGTATTTATTGTTATAACATAAAGTTTATAATTTTTATTTTGTACATATATAATATTATAAAATTTGAATTTCGTGCAATAAATGTAAATATTTATGGTTATAACATAAAGTTTATAATTTTATTTTGTAAATATGTAATATAATAAATGCAATTGATAATATAATTAATGGTTGATTGAAATATAATATAATATAATATAATAAATGCAACTAATAATATTGATATTTTAATAGTTAAATCTTTAAATATTATAGACTTTCTTTTAACTTAAAAGGTTGATTTCACGCAACAGTAAACATTAGGGATAGAAAGTTTCATTTAAACTATTATTAATATGTTAAAAAGATGATTGACATGTATTAAAAGTTTTTTACAACGTTAATAAGGAAACTTACATAATATACTTAGTCGAAAATCCTAGTAACATATCGAGCAACATAAACTATTGACAACAACTTATATACACCAAGGTGTATCACTCGGGTTAACTTGACTATTAATATATAATTTGTAGTTTTATGCAGTGAATGTAAGTATTTAAGATTAAAAATTAATGATTATAACTGTTATTATGTGAATTATGTGAATATGTATATAAAAAAATAAAATAATTAAGTATAAAGCAATCTATATCTTCCATATGTATATCCATATATCTATATCTATATCAATGTCATATATCTGTAAAATTTGGGTTTCATGCAATAAATGTAAGTGGTATGATTATAACATAATGATTATAATTTTTATTTTGTAAATATGTAATATGTAACTATATAATATTTATATATCTATAAACTTTAAATTGAATACAATAAATGTAGTGCAATAAATGTAATGGTATGATTATAACATCATGATTATAAGTTTTATTTTGTAAATATGTAATATATAACTATATAGTATTTAAATATAGTGCGACTATTAATGACTATTATTTTTAACTTTAGGAAATAAATGTAAGTATTTATGATTATAAAATAATGATTATTATTTTAATTTTATAAATATGTGTGTGTGTAGGCAATGTTCTTAGTAATAAATTCCAACAAAAGATAAACTAATTGTAAGATACATAATTGCAGTTTCATTAAACAAAAATCCGAAACGCAACTTTAAAATATAAATTATATAACGTAAAATCATACAGGGACAACACAAAAGCTCGTTAAAAAATCAGAATCAGTTTCGGTTACTTGATATATAGAGCCCCCAGTGACAAACAAGTCGTGTTGTGTCTAGCCACGTTAACCTCTAGTGAGACCCTCCTATAATGACAATTAATTTTAACTAAAACAATAAACTAAGTGACTTAATTTAACAGCTATGTGCAGCTTCCTCACTTGAGCCACTTTTATTTCTCATGAACAAGGGGACTGTATACCGGATACCACATGTTGCTCATTACATATTCAATAGTTTCATCCTGCATCCAACATTAGAATGCTGATTAATGTTAAGATATTGACAAAAATATTAAGTTTTAACATTTAGAGTGTGGAGTTTAATCATACTCTTGACATGTTTGCGAGTTCTTTAGGTCCCACCTCACCCTTTCCTTTTGCTACTTGTTCGGTGAATGTTGAACGAAGCACAACAACTTTAGCAGTAATGCTTCCTATACTGCAATTATAGAACGAAGGTAATTTATGAGTTAAAAGACTATATTTTGATTATGACATTTCAAAATTGTAAGTAAAATAATGAGAATGGTACCTGCCGATAGATGGATAAAATTTACCTTTTTGGATCTCTGCATTTGTCATACACGAGGCAAGACTAAATAGGAAAAAAAAAAAACAATTGCAGTCTGCATTAAACAATTTGTTTCTAAAAAACAAACCAGCACCATGATCTTAATATAGTTCAACATGTTTTTGTTTCAAAAAAACAACATCATATATTGCATTTACCTGATTCTACTACAATCACATGTGAAGCAGTGCAATGATGAGAATTGTTTCAAAAAATTAACCCTGCAAAGTGAAAAACACCTGAAAAGACACACACTATTGACACTTTTTCCCTTGATACCGGATTACATAACATAACTAATCGTTAAATCCATACAGGCAAACCAATTGGATGCTACAAATATGAGTTTGGATAAAAACAAAAGAAATATAATTTCAAATGCATCAGCCACATTGAAAGACATGGAGATCAAATTCTCATGACAACTTACACCAAATTTACTAAAGTAGACCTTTCGCCACTGAACAATGGGCTAATCACTGTCCATATGAACCGCATCCCCAGGATTCACATCCCACAAACCTGAATGTTGCAAGCAGGTAGCATCGTAAAGAAACCATAAACAATTCTATCATCGTAAACATCTTTACGGGATCCAATGATGAATCCACAAAGCACACCCTAGAAAAATTACCTCCAAAAATTTAGCGATTGACATGTGATAACCATGACATGAACAAACAACTCCAAGGTGTCCACTATTGCTGAGAAACACACCTCCACCTTTCAAAAAATTTAAATCCATAATTAGAGCTTATGAGTAAAACCTGAAATGACTATCCCATGTTCTAATAAAAACTAACAACAATGGTGTAACAAAGTAAGCACTCACTTGCATACAGACAAAACATGCGTCGTAAAACACTTGCAACAGGAGATAGTTGAGGAATAGAAGAGCTAGGAAGCTTCCAACTCTACATTGAAGATGGACCAGAACCCTAAACAGCTTTCGGAGAAGAGAATCCATACAATTGTGCAATGCCATGCGATGTGTGATAATTACAAACACATTTTATATAATTAAATAAGCTACATCATCCATAACGTGGATTACATTTTTCTTATAACAATTCACAACTAAAACAGAATCACAAGTGATTTTACCTGCAATTTGTTGTACATCTTCTACAATTTCTTCTTCATCATATTCTTCTAATTCATTAACCTGTTTTTACAGATCTATGTGTTTTTGCACATCTGTAACCTCTTTTCGTATCACCTTTTGTTCAATTAAATGATTTACATCCATATTTAACTAATCACAACGATTTAATCGGAATTTTTTACGGTGATTTTATGTTTTTTTATTGGTGTGTGTGTGTGTGTCTGTGTGTGTGTGTGTGTGTTTTTGTTGTGATTTTTGTATGTTTTTACGATGATTTAGAAATTTTCTAGTGATGTAGATGGTTTCCGGTTAACCCGAATTTTTTATGAGAGAGAATTTTGAGAAGACGTAGCGTTAAATGGGATGGAATGAAGATATTTTTCTGCTTTTATTTAGGGAGATAGAATTACCTTTTTGCCATTGTTTGTTATTTTCTGTTTTCATTTCTGTCGTTGGATGAAAGCAGGTTGTATGGCTGAGATCTTCTGCTTTATTCTTTAGATAACATGTGATTGTCAGGGATTTCATCTCTGCTGTAAATATTATAAAATGAGTAAATTACTCGAAGGACTTGCGATGTTATTATGGCCAAACCATAAGGATGAACGGTGTAATTTACTTGTATAACATTGATGTCAACTGTAGTTTCATTAAATTATGGGAGATGATTTGCACACATTTGGATTTGATTTGCACACTCTAATGTATAACTAGTTAAAGCAGAATTTATAAATTGTACAATTATTTAATGCACGAATTAGAGTGTACAAATCAAAAAAATGAAGCGTGCAAATTATTTCTCATAAATTATTGGTTGATATTTGAGCTGTTCATGACATCGTCAATTCTCATGCCCAAATCTCACAATCTCTCAATTGTGTAGTTACACCGCGTATATTACTATGCAGCGTACGTCACAAGCTTGAATAAATTCCTTCTTATATGTCAAATGTTTGATCGATGTTACGTTTTGTGAGTAAATGATTATATTTTCTATGATATTTAAAAAGAGTATTGCTATGCAAGAAAAATAAGCCTTTTTGTTATAATTGATGGAATTACTTAGAAACTTTGTTCATCGATCAAAAAACGTATAAATTGTGAAAAATTTGTCGTTAAATATTACACAATGAATCTGTTTGCTTGGGATGATATTAAATAGATAAAAGGTAGGATTTATATTAATGATCATCATACATTTTTTTTTTTTTTTTTTTTTTTTTTTTTTTTTTGAAAGGCAAGATATATAACCAACAAACCAACAAATTACAAATAAAGGGATCCACTATATCAACAAGAAGATTAAACTAGTGGATCCTAAAAACAAAGATACCTTTTACAAGAAACAAGCTACAACAACAAAACTAATAACCAAACACTAAAAACTACAGCATACCAATTGGAATACCACTGTCACAAAGAGAACAAGGCCTGGCCCACAAAATTACCATTAGACACCAAAGATATAACATTAGCTGCAGCCCATGCATGCACAATAGTCACTAAATCAGTCCCTTATAGCAACAATGTCTGCATACAGTAGACAGTAGATCAGCAGCCTTCTTTGCATCAGTCCTATAAGGCCTTCCAAAGTGACACCTTAGATTCAAACACCAGCTATCTAAATTGAACATCAGTTGCCACATCCTAACAGCTTAACATACTTCGGACCTGGCATTTAACCGGATCAAAAAGCCATTGTTGCCAAATTATCTCACTTTTCTTTCCGGATCTTCTCGCAATCCACTCAAAACTTTTAAGTTGAATGTCTTGAATTATTTTGTTTAAACTCGAGGCTCTCCCTTTAAAAACGCACATATTCCTTTCTTTCCAAATAAAGTACCCGGCTATCCAAATCACCGTTTGCCACATTTTAGATGAATGACTAGGAATGTTGACGTTTCCATTAGACGAAAATAATTCCTCAATGGAAAAAGCACTAACATTCCCAATCTTCCACCAACTATAATTTTTTTCCCACACACTCATAGCAAAATTGCACATAACCAAACAATGAGAACACGACTCCACCATGTCACCACAAGATGGGCATAAAATAGAATCCAAATCAATACCCCTCTTGTCTAATTCTTCGCGAACCAGAAGTCTACCTTTTAAAGCTCTCCAAATGAATATATTAACCTTTTTAGGAACCCATTTGTTCCAAATTGTCGCTTCGCCTCCACTATCCGCATCGAGTATCTTTTCTTCAACCAACTCTGCTAGCTTTCTGACCGTAAAATCACCACTCTCTTGAAGCACCCACCTCCACCGGTCCCTACAATCAAACTTGATAGCAACATTTTGTAATATAACTTGTAATTCTTCAAAATCGTTACATACCCTCCCTCTAAGATTTCTAACCCATTCCCATTCTCAAGTCCATAAATTATCAGCCCATTTCCCTTTTTCATCCACTGTACACTCCTTATGCCTATCTAGGTGATACAATCTCGGGAATCTATCACAAAGCTTAACCCCACCCACCCATCTATCAATCCAAAATTTGATTTCTTTACCATTTCCCACTTCTCCCACAAACGAAGAAGTAAATTCTACCCCTAACCCCTCCAACTCCTCCCCTACCCGAATGATTTCACGCCATACCCCCGGCCCCCCGATCGTCCCGCCCACCCCCTAATGTCACCAAGCCCACCATAGCAACCTTTCCCATTTAACCCATGCTAATTTTTTGCCGTCCCCCAATCCCCCCCAAAAGAAATTTTTTCTCACTCTTTCAAGTTGTTTTAGTACACTCAAAGGCACACGAAACATCGAAAAGTAGTACAATGGTAAGCTTCCCAGAACCGATTTAACCAATGTTAAACGTCCCCCGAATGACATCGACTTAGCTTTCCAATCGGTTAAACGATTTTTGAATTTCTCCACCACGGTATTCCATGCACCAACCCTCTTCATGTCCTCACCAATTGGTAACCCCAAATAAGTAAATGGAAACTCACCTACACTGCATCTCATCCATCTCGCCATATCTCTCAATTCGTTATCATTTACTCCAATCCCATAAAGCTTACTCTTATTATAATTAACACCAAGCCCAGAAACTTCCTCGAAACATTTAAGAATACACACAAGTACTTTTGCATTCTCTTTGTTCCACTCCCCGAAGAAAATAGTATCGTCCGCGTATTGGAGATGAGATACTACTACATTGTTCCTACCAATCTTTACACCTCGAAATACTCCCTTATCAACCGCTTCTTTTATGATCGCATTAAGGCCCTCCGCCGCTAAAATAAAGAGAAATGGTGAAAGTGGGTCCCCTTGTCTCATACATGTATTATGGTTCTCTAAGTCTTAGTATCTTCTTCATAGTGATTTCCTTCAAGACTGACCGGCTCATGCAATCATGTGTGATAGACAAGATCAAAAATAGTTGACCCAAGAAGTGGATGGATGCAAGATCAAGAGCAGCAAAGTGTAAATGAGAATGCAGTTGGCAATATGGCATATAAGCTATTGATAGTATTGAAGGTGTACATTCCGCAACATTAGTAGTGTTCACACAAATTCAAAGAGGCTATTATACGTATGGTGAAAGTGATATCTAATTCCAATTTATCTCAATAAAATCAAACCAAAGTAAAATTCCTAATGCCAAAAGATATATATATATATATATAGTGTATCTTTATTTTCAGAACCCTGTTAAGTGCGGGAACTGCAAGAACTCCAATTTTGCATTAGAAAACATGCATGTTCATATAAAACATGTATGTTTTCTTACATACACCTTAATACACATACATGCATAGCATACATGTTCATATAAAAACCTGTTAAGTGCAATAGATCAATGCAAAATGGTTTTATTTTTAGAACCCTGTTAANTTAGTTGTTGGCTCGAGTTAGTGTCGCATCCTCGGGCAGAGATACCAACCGCGAGCCTCTCCTTAGGGGATAACCCCACTCCTATTCCCGATTCGCCTGATATCATTAGAGCTTGTGGTTCCCAAGTGAAGACTTCCCGGTCGGTCACCAAACCAGTACTACTCTCACTTGGGCTCACTTAACTAATGCCAAAAGATATCTTAATCCAAACTAGTGAACTATGGCTTCACTATAAAGCAAGTTATCTGGACTCCAATATTTTCTCCTATTATATTCCCAATTTTCCAAAATGTTGCAATAATCTTTATATAAATAAAACAAAAGTTTTTTGAATGCCGATAACCCCTTTTTCTGACGTCATTTATATATGCGTCACTTTTTGATAACATTTTTGACTTCCAACAGTCTTTTTTGCTAGCTCTCATATTTTTAATAATGTTTTATATGATATTTACACCATAGATGAGATC
Organism: Artemisia annua; assembly: GCA_014162995.1. Classification (NCBI taxonomy): domain Eukaryota; kingdom Viridiplantae; phylum Streptophyta; class Magnoliopsida; order Asterales; family Asteraceae; genus Artemisia; species Artemisia annua. The sequence goes on from LBNU01028404.1 coordinate 39,914, forward strand.
CCTGTTGGAAATTTAGTTCAACCGAAGGATTTGATTATATTTCGAAATGAGTTTGGAGGTACGGAGTGTACACTCATTAAATCCCTGATTACTCTGACTCTAATAGTGGTTGTGCAGAGTTACTACTGCTAGTGTTAAGACTACCGGTTACTACTGCTAGTGTTAAGATTACCAGTTACTACTGCTAGTGCTAAAACTGCCAGCATAAGTTAGTACTGCTGGTATAAGTTAGTATTGCTTGGCTTAAGTTAGTATTGCTCTTTTAACCACTGATCCCTGCTATTATGGAAACTATTATGGTATGATTAATGGGCCGTTAATCATTCATAATTCTATGTGGTAGGGTTTGAGTAATCTCTATAGAGATCATAACATAACTGCATGGAGATACGACATACAAACCCTAAACACTTGAATACGCTTTGGTTCTTGATTTATGCCTAAAACAAGAACATCACTTAGTCTTATCCCATAGAGATATTCGTGTAACCCATGCATATGGTCGAATAGTTTATATTGGAAAGTGATAACACGATTTCAAGTGAATATCCGGTACTCATTGATTATCTATACCCTGTTCTGGGAACACACGCAACCATAAAAACCAACAATCCCTGACAATCACATGTTTCGAGAGACTTGCGATGTTATTATGGCCAAACCACAGGGACGAATGGTGTAATTTACTCATGTTATAAATAGCGCGAGGCATGGTGTGTCGACATGACCAAGTCTCACGCTTTAGCGGCCAAGGCGAAGCTTTTGCATTTTTAAGGCGTGGCATAAGGCGGCACAAATTATAAAAATATTTATATCATATTTAATATATATCGAGATTACAAAAAGCGTTGTACATGTAATATTCTCTATTATTATTGTTTTTTTATCGGAGTTGAATAAAAAAAACTCGCAACACCTCACACCTTAGCGTGCCTTTTCCCGCCTAATCTCACGCCCGCCTAGAGTTAACGCCTTGGTTTATTTCGTAACGTGCAAGTCACGCTTCACGTTTTACCGGCGTCATGACGCACCTTTTAGAACCATTTTGATTCAACAATTTTAGAGTTTATATAAAGCCTTTTTGCTACAAAACCAGTCCATATTTTAATTTAGACACTTCAGGTCAGTGGCGTTTAGAGTTACTAATGTAGTGCTTTAGCGGCTTTAAAGTTACTAATAATGTCAAAGCTTCATTTAGAGTTGCTAATGTAGAGCCTTAGCTGCTTTGAAGTTGCTAACAATGCCAAGCTTCACAATATAGCGTGATCGGTTGCTAAATGATCTGCAAATTAGCAATGATAATTTACATTTAATAAAATGCTTAAATACTTAATTGATTCAAAATGATAGGAAAATGTCAAAATTGCACTTGTAATTAGCATGCAAATAACATAAACTGATTACTCTCTAATTCAGTTAGTTTTTTTTTTTTTTTTTTTTTTTTTTTTTTTTTTTTTTTTTAATAAACTATTTAAAGTTTTAAACCAATACGGATTCACAAAGAGGTTGAACACAAATTTGCAAAGATATGCAAACATATCTTAGATGCAGCAGCATTGAATCTCATAGCCTAAGTAATGATCAGAAAACGATACAAATTGGAGCTTTCATTGTCTCGTTTTAAACACAGCCATAGATTTCAGAAACTCTACTGACAAAATATCTCTGAAATTTAGTAATGTGTGTGTATGATCCTCTTCATCGGCCAAAATTCACGGTTGCTATTACAATGATTATATTTTCAAATTCCCGGAACAGGTGGTTGTGTTGCTGGCTTTGCATCCTCTGCTTTCTCGTGTTCCTTGTTAAGCAACTGTACAAAATCAAATTTACAATCTTCCCGTCAGTTCATCAAATAATTTATCGTTAAAAATATTAAAGAAGACACATAAGCAATAAGTAAACAACTTGATTAATTTTCCATTTGTATCACTGTTGTAAAAATCGGCCTAGCCGGACGATTAATCGGCGCCTAGGAGCTAGTCAGACACTCCTGATTAACCGGCGCAGTCACTACTCAGACAAAGTTGTGCAAAAAGTCCGCCTTTGTCAAAGAGTCAACATGGGTCTTGTCGAGTTCAATTTTTTAAACTTTGCAGATAATATGCTAAGTAGGACCAAGAAAAAAAAGATAGAATTTCTATTATATTAAAATTATACAGAATATTGTAATTTAAGGTGTGTTTGTTTAAGCATCTATGAAGGGCTTATGTGATTTGGGCTTATGTTTAATAAGCTTATTTTTATTTTGAAACTTTTCGGCTTACATAAGCTTATTATGACATAATAGGCTTATATAAGCGGAAAAGTTTCAAACTAAGCCGGAAAAAATGAGCTTGAGAAACATAAGCCAAAATCACATAAGCCTTTTTTATAAGCTTAAACAAACACCCTCTTAATACACAGGCTAGACCACTTTTTACTGATTAACCCACTATGAAGAAACAGATACTGCCTGTTCCAAATCCAAAACTAAAGTATGTTCCAAATCTTTTTTTTCCTTTTATTTTATTAATTTTTCTTTTTTGAAGAAAGAGGGGGAGGGGTTGAATTTAGATCACCCATTTTTACCCTCCTATAAGTTTTTTAAACATAAAAAACAAAGCAAGATAGTTTATTAGAACCAAGCATACAGACTAATAATATACTGATGATACGGGACATAATAGACAACTAGTGTTACCTTGTTATTGATCAAGTTGTGAAGGGCTATCACACTTCTGATGAGAGAAGAGAGGTAGATGACAAGCATCTGATCATTGGTTTTCACTGCAAAATTCATAGGTAGCGAGTAAATAAAACAAAGTGCGAAAGCAAGAGTACGCATCTCTAATAATCTTTCGGACTCTATGAGATATATACCTGAAAATGCCTTCACCAACTCAGCAACATTTAGATTGGGAAGAAGGTTAAAGATGTCCTGCAATATGTAACAACAATCAATGAACTGCAATTTAACAGCACCTCACAGTGACCTTCATGAGACAAAAACACTGATTCCTTTGAACAGTCGTGACATACAATCTAGAGTATGGATGAGTCGATTTGGGTTTTTGTTTATCTGAAAGTCTATTTTCCAAAATTACAACCTTCGAAATTGTTTTATTCAAATCAAACTTTTTTTGAAATTCCCATCTTTTTTGTAATCATACTCAAACATGACCGCGTTAAGACCCAAACCTGTTTTGACTCATTGCCCAACACCCTAACCTGCCGATCTTGTAACACCTCTAACTCAAGAAATACGATGTTGAATATCTGTATGAAATGCAATAAATTATATACCTGAAGATGGTACAGTATTTCATGATTTAATGGTAGTTTGCCCTCTATAACAAGGTCCAGATATGCACGTATATCCTTCAGCCTTGCATCTAAACCCTTCAATGCTTCCAGCTTTCCACTTACCTATATCAATCAAACAAAAATTCCTTTATCAAACAAAATCAAACATTGCAGTAACAGTCAAAAATACAAACAAAAAATTCAAAACGAAAAGAGAAGAAAAATATTGAGACAGTAGGCCAGAGATTAAACAACACCTCTGTTGCAAGAGTGCTGATAGTTGTATCCTTAACGTCCCTCAGCAAATGCTCAACTCCTGTTAAGTGATGATTTGAATTAATGAAAGTTTGAATTAAAATATAATCAAAAACTTAAGATGCGAAAACATCATTTGTTTTCATTCTCCTGGATTACCAATTTCCTCCACTTCATGTGCAGCGATTTCTGAAGACACGTGAACAAAAACCTTCTTGCTTTTCTGAGTGGCATTCTGCAGAATCAAATAATGCTTAGTCTATCATCCAGATATGAAAGGTATGCAGCTATAACAAACTGGCTGTTATTTAAAACGAAAATGGGCATCATATTTAATGGTATTCGAATTTGATGGTCTTAACATTAGAAGCCCAAAAGTAGAAGCTGATGTTGATTTACCTCGTTAACCTCTTCAATAGCATAGTAAGCTTTTGTGGGTAGTCCCAACTCCGTTGGTTGAACATCTATTATAACCAATACAGGATTTGGAGCATAGCTGCATTCACGAGATTCAACAATAAGGATACAAGAAACAAGACAGAGTAATAGAGCACCATTAAGACTCGTAGATGGTGTTTCCAAATAGTTTGACAAATTAATCAATTACATATTGCTCTCAGTATCTATACAACGAATAAGTAAGCCACTTCTTAGCAGTTAGCACATGCTGCTCCGCAATGTTGCGCTAATGTAAACTTACGACTTCTATTGAATGGAGTAAAGCTAACATTTTCTTTTCAAAACTAAGGTAGTTGGTAAGCCTAAGTGCCTTCTCACATGACGGCAAGCATCATATACGTGAAGCACATATACATAAAGAGGAGATAAGAAAAACTCAACAAGCAAAAAAATGTGTATGGTGCACTGATCTTTCTGCACAGATGAAAAGATTTATCAAATTCAGGCAAGATCCTAACGCTTACTCGTTGAATAAACCATGAATATCTAGATCATTCTTCCGTAGCTTTGGACCAGTGCTATACCACCCTACAACATGCTCCTTAGCTGCAACAAACATTAATGTTAGCACCTTCTATAGTATACGAAGCAAATTCAGAAAGTGGAAAATAGAAAACACAAATCAGTGATGCATTTTCTTGAATTGAGCATTACCGTTGATTCTCTTGAACATGGAGAACATTTCCTCATGATAGTTGTGATCAAGAAACCATATGCTGGGATCCTTATCATCTTCCTCAAAAGGCACTATATAAGAAATTCATCAATTCATCAATTTAGAATCATTATTCTCTGTTTCCTTATCATCTTCCTCAAAAGGCACTATATAAGAAAATCACACTGTTGAACATTCTTCATGCCTAATTTTAATCATGTTTCAAAATGTGTGGGTATTCATATGAATGCAACTTATGTGTGACCAGTCAATTTTATTAGCTATTGTATGTGTTGCGGTCGTGTCAAGTAGGCATTCTTCTAGTAGTTAAATTTAGCTGGAATGCTTCTCTTGATGCTCCAAAGGTTGGTGCATTCATATTTAACTAGTCCCAACATGTGTCAACCAAATGTATCTTACACTCGCTGCAGACTCAATACAAAGAACAAACACAAAAAATCGAAAATGTGCACAAAATACTGCAAAATGTGTGCTCCGAGTTTCAGAACCAGCCATTTGCATTTCTAACTATTATAGTACCCTAAAAAATGTGCTCTAAGTTTCAGAATGAACTACGAAAACCAGCTGCTATCCATAAACAATATGATCCATGAATACCTTCTATAACAAGTCTAAGCACACAAAAATGTAACAATAGGTTCCAATTTTATACAGACATCACAAACAGTGCAATTCAGACCCAAATAATCCCTAGAATTCACACACATAATGAATGGATCATGTGAGATCGACCATTCCTTCACATCACAGAATCCTAAAATATGTGCTCTAAGTTTCAGAATTCACAACTAGCTTCTATCTATGTACAGTATAAATACCTGAGTAACTTCTAAAACAAGTCTGAACTTGTGTTTAAAAAAGCGTGCATCAGGCGCGCCTGGGGCATGATGCGATGCGATGCACTACCCTATTGCATCAGACACCCTAATGTGTTGCGCTAACGGGATGCGTGGTGACGCATCCGGCACGCATCAGCTGTGGCATGCATCAGTGCTTTTTGGCGCATCATGTACTGAGGACCTTATAACATAAATTTGGACTTACTAATGGATATTGGGCTTCTTATAGTGGGCTTTAAGTTTGACATGTGGATCCAATTTGACTAATTCCTAGTAAAAATAACATATATGAGACACAAACCTTAAATAAATTTCTAATATGAGTATATGACTTCTAGTTTACTCTTAGAGGAGTTAGAGACACAAAACTTTCCATGGATGCTTTTGATTTGCTTCTAATTATTCAAAAAATGAGACTTTTGATATTTGTTTTTGACCTTTTGTATGTTTTAGCCATATGGAATCTCAAACTACGAGAATGCATGGTATCTTTTGGTATTGTATGTGGTATTAATGTGTTTTGTGTACTATAATTTAAAAGTATTTTTTATAAAGTTGGCGCCTCGGGTACGTGATGCGCGCGCTTTCGCCTTGGCGCCTCGCGCCTCAGCTTTTTGACCCTTATCGCAACGGAGCGCATCACGCTTTTTAAAACCTATGTCTGAACAGATAAAATGTACCAATACAATCCAATTTCATACAAATAGCAAAATATTTGCAGTTTAGATCCAAATAAAACCTAGATATACACACACAAAGATATACACACACATACACAAGAAATGAACCAAAAAACATGTGCGTAGCTGTTGCAGGCTAGTGAGATTGACAGTTCCTTCACATAATAGAATCCTAAAATCTGCATTCAAAGATTCAGAATAAACTATAACAGCTACCTGCTATCTATATTCTATAGCAAGTCTAGACACACATAAATACACCAATATCTTCAAGATTTCCTCACGGCATACACATATAATAATGCAGTTCAAATCCAAATAAACCCCGGAGTTCACACACGTATCATGGAATCTTGAAATATGCGCTCCAAATTTCAAAATTCACCACTAGCTTCTATCTACATGCATTATACTCACAAATTACCTTCTATATCTAAGCACACAAAAATACACCAAAACGTACAATTTTACACAAGATTCACAAAATGTGAAGATCCAAATAAACCCTATAAAGACACAGATACACAAATGAACGGATCAACGACACCCCTGCGTAACTATTATTAACATCAACAATGCCTTCTATTGAAGGCTTGCCTACTAGGCTACCATCTTATAATCCTAAAATCTGAATTGCAGGTCAGATCCACATAAACCCTAGAAACACACACAGAAAAAACAAATGGAACAAACAACTACCTTATAATCCTAAAATATGTACTCTACGTTTCAAAATAAGCTATAACAAGTAGCTGCTATCCATATACAATACAATACGTTCCGATTTCATTACATAATCGCACAAATTGCAGTTCAGAACTTCAGATCCAATATACATACACACTGAACAAATGAAAACTGTCGTGTAATCACAATTCATATGCTCTTAGTTAACAGATCTAACAATAACAATTATCTACAATCTATATACACTATCATAACTTCCAATTTAACAACCTAATCACACATTACACAATTCAGATCATATAAACCCTTGGAAATACACATAAACAGAACGCAAGTATCAAAAAGCTATCATACAATCCACATTCACACACAGACCGAGAATTAATGAACCGAAATATCCGCCATCTATACACAATATAATACGTCCTATTCAACAACATAATCACAAAATTAGTTGTTACAGCTCCACAACGAACTAATATCGATATACACGATCTTATGTTCAGTTATATACTAAAATCACAAAATATACAGTTTAGATCCAAACAAATACAGAAATTAGCTTTTACAGATTCACAACAAACTATAACAAACAAACTAATTAACTAACCGTCCAACCACTATCTATACATTTCAGATTCATATAAACCCTAGAAATAGACAAGCAAATGAATAAACCGAAATTATATCTATATATACACCTATCCGCTATCAATAAACACTACAATAAATTCACATTCATCAAATTAGCCCTAGAAACACCCGCACAAACTAACTAACCGTCTAACCGCTAACATTACACAAACATAGCGAATGAATCGAACATTATCAAATAATCATAAATTACATCAACATACACTACAATAAGTTCACATTCATCAAATAATCACACAACAAGCCGTAGAAACACACGCACAAATTATTTGTTACAAATTTACAACAAACTGTAACTAACTAACCATCTAACCGTTACCTAATCACAAACATAGCGAACGAATCGAACATTATCGTATAATCATAAATTATATTAATATACACTATAATAAGTCTACATTCACCAAATAAGCGCTAGAAACACGCGCACAAACTAACTAACCATCTAACCGCTATCTAATCACAATAAACGCTAACATTACACAACCATAGCGAACGCATCAAACGTTATCGTATAATCCTAAATTACATCAATACACACTAAAATAAGTCCACATTCACCAAATAAGCCCTAGAACCACGCGCACAAACTAACTAACCGTCTAACCGCTATCTAATCACAATAAACGCTAACATTACACAAACATAGCGAACTAATAGACATTATCGCATAATCATAAATTATATCAATATACACTATAATAAGTTCACATTCATCAAATAAGCCCTAGAAAGACACGCACAAACTAACTAACCATCTAGCCGCTATCTAATCACGATAGACGCTAACATTACACAAACATAGCGAACAAATAGAACATTATCGTATAATCTATACTACATTATAATGCATTTGGGACTATTCTATAATTAGAAAGGCTTAAAATTCAGACTTTTTTCTTGCTTATTATGAAAAAATTTCGAAATTAATTTGTTAGGAAGTTTGTTAGGAAGCGGTTGGTTGTTCAAACTAAAATTATTTGGCTTAACCATCTCTAATATCTCTACTTATAAAGCATGAAGACAACTAAAGTACTAAACGTGTAACCAAATAACGCAATATATAATCACACGGTACCCACCGCCGCATTGCGCAGGTACCATTCTAGTCATAAATTATATCAATATACACTATAATAAGTTCACATTCATCAAATAATCACACAACAAGCCGTAGAAACACACGCACAAATTATTTGTTACAAATTTACAACAAACTATAACTAACTAACCGTCTAACCACTACCTAATCACAAACATAGCGAACGAATCGGACGTCATCGTATAATCATAAATTACATCAATACACACACTAAATTAAGTTCAAATTCAAAATTCATAACATAAAACACAAATATATATATAAAATTCGGATAAAATGATATAAACGATATAAACGATATACCTGCGTAGCTGTTAGTGACGTCAACAGTGCCTTTAAAAGTGCTACCTAAAAGCACACCAACAACACGCTTACGAGTATCTTTAGCGACTCTGTAGTAGTTGTCGACAATGCTTAACAGGACTAGTGGATGTACTATTACTTTCTCGATTGAGCGGTTTGTTAGTAGCTGTTGTGATTTTATCACGTCCATTGTTTTAGTGACGGTTTTAGTGACGGTTTTGGTGAATTTTTTGAAATAGAATTGGGAGTGTTTGTGTGTGTGTTTTCTTTTTCTACAAGAAAATGAGTTCGGGTTTAGGGGTTTTATATGGTGAGGTGGTGTGGGTCGGGTGGGTTTTGTTTGGGTCTGGGTCGGGTTTTTGAAGGGTGTGTTTTGTGTTTTCAAGTTGTTGGTTTTGTATGTTTACTTATGTAGTCCCTCAAGAGTAACAACAACAACAAAACTCAATTTCCGCCGGAGCAGGTATGGAGATGAAATGTACACATATAACATATTATATCTTTACCATCAAAATAAATCCGACAATAAAAAGACTGCTTTTAGAAAAACCTCTAACCATAAACTTATAAATGTATACAAATCCTATTCCTACCATCAGGATAGTCCTTAGGTGTAAATTTAGAAATGATAATAAGGGATGTTTGTTTGTTTGAGCTTATTTATAGGTTTGCGTCTATTTGTGTGTGCGTTTATAGGAAATCGTTATTTATGTATGCTCGTGTTTGTTGTTATTGTTTTTAAACTTTTTTTACTTTGAGTGTCGTGTGTTTGTTTTGTGTGCAACTTATCTTAGAGGGCGTTTGGTTTGTAAACGGGGTTGGAATTGGAGTTGAATTTGGTGTAAGTTTATGGGAGAAAAAAATTATACGTAGTATATATTTAATAGTTTTGTAATAATTTAAATTTTAAAATTACTTTTAAGTTAAAACTGTTGTTTTATGATATCTAAATAAGAAATAGAAAAAGTGAGCATATCATACGCTCACTACTTTTTGTAAAACTTGGCTTCCTTTTCTTATTCTACAAAACATGTACATTTTGAATATGATGTCTTAATCATAATCCCGAGGCTTTAAACAAAAAACCTAATTCACACCCACAAACAAACACACCCTTTACTTCCGTTAAAAATTTGTTCAATTTCAAACTCGGTTCGAACTTTCAAATAAAATTTAAGCATATTTGAATCACAACACTCCAAATTCTTTCTAACTTTAGTTTTCAAATTGTGCAAAAAAACTTTATCAGTCAGTAAAAAAAACAAAACCAACCAACAAAAATGAATCTTTTATAAAAATATAAAACAGTATATCCTCACATAACTTAAAATAGGGGTGAGCATTAGGCTGGTCTCGTCCCGTCCCGACCCAATACCGACAAAGCCCGACTCTCGATTTCGCCGGAAAACCAAACCGAGTCTCAACCCGAAAACAGTCGGTTCGGTATCGGGACAGTCCCGACAAGTCGGGATCGGTCGGATTTCTCGGTTTTCTTTGTTGTTTTTCGGTTTCCATCCTGAACCGGCCCGAAACCGACCCATACTGAAACCGATTGGCTGGAAAACGCAAACCAAGTCCCGAACCGAGATTGGTCGGAATTAGAATCGGGACGGCGGGACTGGTTGGAATCGGGACAGTTGTCGGGTGTAACTTAAAAGGACTATTTCCGGTTACGCCAATAAAAAAAAGGACCAAATCAACAAAACCCACATTCCAACACTTCCTCTTCTTCATCATCACCATATTTCATTTCCAAAACCCTAAAAAAAATTCACACCCAAAATCCAAATCCAATGGCTTTCCGACGAATCACACAAAAACACCATCTCTTTTCAGGCAAGCTGTTTTTTTTCTTTTTTTAACCATCTTTGTTTTTTTTTATTTGCGTAATAAACTCATTTCTTATATAATATATATTGATATTGGTATTGTTTAAAAGTGGTTAGGTATTTAAGGTTATTGTTATAGAGTCATAGACTGCCTCTATTTTTGTAAAATGTTAGGTGTTTAGTTATTGTTATAGATTAATTTTGAGCTGTACTTGGTATTATGTTCTAATTTGAAATGATTTGTAAATTGTTTAGATGCGACTATACGCGATATTAGAGATGTATGAGAATTTAGAATTTTATTAGAAATCAAGGGGGGTGTTTGTTTCGGGTAATATAGCGGGCTTACGGCTTATTTGGTTTCCGGCTTATGTTTCCTAAGCTCGTATTTTGTGGCTTATTTTAAAACTTTTCGGCTTATATGAGCTTGTCATGTCATAATAAGAAAAGTTTTAAAATAAGCTACAAACATGAGCTTATAAAACATAAGGTGAAAATCAAATAAGCCGTATGCCCGCTATATAAGCCGAAACAAACACCCCCCTTAGTTTAGGATTGGGTTGAAATGTGTCTAATTTGAAATGATCGGTAAATTGTTTAGATACGAGAAATTAGAGACGTACGAGAATTTAGGAATTTATCAGAAATTAAAACTGTTCATTTATGTAATAATAAATGTTGATTCGTAAATTGTGATTAGGTATTTGGGGTTAATGTTTTAGTCTGATTGATTTATGTAAATGATTAGGTTTTTAGACATTATAAGTGTAATTGTTAGAGATAAGTTGATGTTAGTGTGTATATGAACCGTATCCGAGGTTACAAACCGAATCTTTTTGTATACTTAGTTTAGGATTTATGTTGAAATGTGGTTTAATCGTGTAAGTAAACGGATGAGGTTTTCCCTCTTCGGGTTACTTGGGTAGGGCGAATCTTTGACTCAGATGTATGTGGCCTAACCAGGGTATCCCCGTGACTGTTTCCGACCCTTCTCTGGCCACCCCTAAATATGTATCTAGTTAGGTTTGAACGCTTGACCTCTTGTGTGGTGCCTAACCACTAGGCCATTTGGTGGTGGTTACAGGCTTACAGCTTGCTTGATTTTTGAAAGGGCAAATCGTACAAAAAAGTACTATACTTTACGCCAATTTAATTTTAGGTATACGAAAGTTGTTACCGCTCATTTTTTAGCTGAGATTAACTAATGTGATGTATTATTATAGTTGAGCATTTAAAAATCATTTCCGCTAGAATTACGACCGGTAACCTCATTCGAAAAGTAAAAAAAACCTTACATTGCTCAAAAGTCAACTTTGATAGTAACTAGAATTTAAATTGGTCTAAAGTATTGTAACTTTTTTGTGTGATTTGCCCAAATGATTAGGTTTTTAGTTATTATAAGTGTAATTGTTAGAGATTAGTTGATGTTAGTGATGATGTGAATCGAATGCGATGTTACGAATGGAATGTTTTTGTATAGTTAGATTAGGATTTATGTTGAAATGTTTTTAATCGTATATGTGATTCGTTTAATTTTGAATTGTACTTGATCTTATGTTCTAGTTTGAAGTGATTCGTAAATCGTCTAGATACGAGAAGCTAGAGACTTATGATCGTTTAAGTGCTGGATGTATTTTAGTTGACTGGAGCTGTTAGAATTTAAAACCTCCGATGCTACTTTGAAGTCTTAGGATAAATATGTATTGCAATTGAATTAAACGAGCTCTAGTTTTGAAATATAATCATGAATATCTTTTTGATTTCTGCTTTTGCTTAGTTATTGGAAGTGTAATTATTAGAGATTATTTGATGTTAATGAGTAAATGAATCAAGTAATGAAACAAAAGTTTCTGCATAGTTAGATCAGGATTTGTGTTGAAATGTGGTTAATCGTGTGCATCGCAAGTTTTGAAATGTACTAGATATTATGTTCTATTTTGAAATGATTCATAAATCGGCTTGAATGTAGACTTATGATTGTGTAACTGCTGGCCGTATCTTAGAATTTAGCAGGCTGGACTTGTCAGAAATCATACTTTCGATGCTACTTTGAAGCTTTAGGATAGATATCTTTTACAATGGATTTGAACGAGTCTTAGTTTTGAGATTTATGTTTTAAACTTTAACAATTGTAAATCTACATTTTCCTAGTATTAGAGACAAGAGAATTGGGGCAGGGGGGAGGGGACGCTCGGAACTCAGCCTAGTAAAATGTGCAGTAAGCACCTAGTTTAACATTCTGCGTGAGGGTATTTTCTATGCCAATCTCACTTTATGATTTGGTTATAGTAAACCAGTGAATCATGGTATAATAAGGTAGAGATTAAAAGAAACGTAACTAACTGCTTAAGCTTAGATAATATCGCTGTTAATTAGATCAATGCACTAGTCAAAACCAATATGCTCTAGTACTTACTGTGTCCACCCATGATAGTTGCAGCATTTTTTTGGGGATATACTTCAAATATATTTAACATAGGTCATTATCATCATCAAAAATGAAGTGTGTACTGGCTTGAGTTGACGACAAATAGGTGAACAATTTCTTAAAACCATATGACAGTTGATATTCAGCTGGAATTATCTGTTTCTACAGTAGATCATATATTCTTAGACTTGAGATGCGAGCGAACTAATTATTACACTATGGTAATTTTCCCAAAATGTTTATATGGTTATCAAACAAAAGTATGTTCTTAAGAAACATAGATTAGCATGGCTGTAAAAGACATAGGTGCTAGTCGAGCGGTTGACTACCTTGTAGCTAGTAATCGGCCTAGGTGGGGAGTAATCGGATTGGAATTTATATATATAATTTTCAAAATTATATGTATGAAATGATGATACGACCATAGAATTGTTTATTGGGCCATGGAAATAAAACATGTTCAGAAACATTAACACAAATGTTCAAATACTTCAAACCAAGTTAATGGCCGAGTTTGTTCTAGTTAACCCCAAGTTTTGACCGTGTGTGATCAAGTTTTGGCCTTGTAGCAAGAAATCGGTGATTAATCAGTCATTGACCTGGTAGCGAGTAAAATTATGGATTTAAGGGTTGTTTGGATATGCATTTTGGAACTTATTATGTTTTTGTCTTGACTTGAGGTCGTAACAATCAGTTTAATATGTTTGAATAAACGTATTATGTTTCTGAAGTTCTGATTATATGATCAGTTTCATATTAGCTGCAACAAAAATGGTTATTTTTAAGGGGATAATAGAGTTACTTATATACCCTTTGTATCTTAATCTGAGATGCTTTATGGCTCTTTTACAAATAATCTTTACATTGCTCAGTAAAATGTTGATTTTAGACGTTTTATATGTTATAGCTTTTAAGCAATCTGAATTATCTTATATTTGCAAGTTTAAACAGCAGAATCATGTCTCTAAAGTCACGGCCCCCTTTTCGTACACTTAAATATTTTATTATGATTATTTTGTCACTTTCAAAAGGCTTATTAAAATGCCCCTGGCTATTTACGTTCTTTTTTCTTTTGTATTTACAAAAAGTATGTGCTTGTGCAGGAACTTCAGGACTCTACGCAGGTTCAACTCGTGTGCTTCATAATGCTATGCCTAAGTTCTTGGGAAGTTTGGGCATGAAATTTGGTTCTGCACAAGCACATTTTATCCATTCCGCTGGTCCTAATGAGTTTGAGAGAGGATTGAACAACGGGCCTACTGAGCCAGAGAATAAACCTGGATTCGGCGAGGGTTTGGGTAGAAGATTGGATAATACAAGTAGGACACAGGCACCCATTAACACAGGGCCAAATCCTGGCTTCTTTGAAGGTCTGAGCAGGAGATTGAACGACATAGATAGGACCCGAGCACCGAATGAAACTGGTGGTGATAGTAGACCTTTCGGGAGGGGTTTTGGCCCATCCGAAGGTAGGAACATGAATTTATTAAGGGGAATCACGAGAGATAATCAAAACGAAAATTATCGTTCTGGGTTAGAACAAAATGCAGACATAGTTCATGTTAAAATTATGCGCAACAACACTTTTGTCACAGTAACAGATTCCAAAGGAAACAAGAAAATGGGAGCATCTGCTGGATCTTTAGCCGAAATGTCTGGAGGGCCGAAAGTTTCTAAGTATTCTGCTGAAGCAACTGCTGAACATGTAGGAAGAGTTGCTAAAAGTATGGGACTGAAGTCAGTTGTAATGAAGGTTAACGGGTTTACTCATTTCAAGAGAAAGAAGCTAGCGATTTTGAGTTTTAGAGACGGGTACACAAACTCAAGATCTGATAAAAACCCGATTGTGTACATTGAAGACACAACACGGAAGCCACATAATGGATGCAGGCTTAGGAAGCAACGGCGAGTGTAAACTATGTACTTGTGTTTTCTTTTGTGTTGGTGCAAAATGTGTTAAAGTTGCAATCAGGAGGCTGCGATGTTCTTGTGTTTTCAACATCAATCAGTAGCTTTGTTTTAATGATAATCATAGAGGCACGGATTAACAACTTTGGTCGATCGGATTATTTAATTGAATAACGTTTGCAATGTGCTTTGGTTGATTGCTTTTACACATGTACGTATTCGAACAAGTAATTTTTGCTATTATAAACTAGTTTTTGGGAGTGCCATGAGCATTATGAAGATCTGGAAGATCAGCCCTTGTCGAGAAATTAACCCATCTTTTCTTCTCAGCGTACTTAAGAAACGGCTGCCAAAATAACCCGATAAATATAGCAAAAACACTCGAACCCATAACTTAACTTTAAACGTCGATAAAGCCAAAACTACACAAATTAATATTGTCGGAGGAACACACATAAGGACCGCACCAAATGTCCCAACTGGTATCTTATACGGTCTACCCACAACTAGATACTTCATTTTTAACTTAACGAAAGTTATGAACTCCAATATCATATCAATCAAAATTTTGTGTCGGACAACTTTTGCTTAATTTTATTTTATTTTATTTTTTCGTTGAAGGTAGTAGTGAACTGTTCGATAATTTTGTGTCGGACAGTTTTGATCTCAAACAATAATTTCGTTCGATGAAATGTCTCAAACACTGTTCGGATATATATAAAATTTTCAGTTTTAAAAAAGGGAGATATGAAATTGCTTAAAGAAGGAATGACCTGCACAAGCTTAAGATGGCTTACCAAAAGCCTCAATCTGTCAAAAGTTCCATCAATACCTTCACCACTGTGTGCACTGAAGGTTTCAAACTACAACTTCAGATGATTCTTCCTGGACTTCTTGGTTGCTTCATTCCTAGAGAATCTTGCTTCAAGTGCCTCCATTAAAGATTTAGCATCTTCAATGTGAGCAAAGTCCAATTGATACTCATTAGGTATTCCCATGCTAAGAATACCTAGAGTCCTTTGAGCATTGTCTTCATTGGATTTGATAGGAACGGGCTTCCCATCAGCACCTTTGTTTGGCAATTGATTGCCAGTCAGAATGATCTCCCAGATGTTGTAGTCGATCATTCTGATGTATTGCATCATCATGACCTTCCATACCTGAAACTCTCCGGTCACCAGCTTGGGAACATGATACGCGGCTAGTATATGGATACGGATATGATATATTCGATAGAATGGACGTGATCGCTTTCCGAAGTTAGTACGGACAAGTACGTTCCTCGGGTCGTTTCTCCCAACGAGGCGTTAATTTGAGTTGATTGGATCGGGGATCGAGTTTTGTGAAGTGAATGTGAGGGGTTTAAGGGGAACCCTAAGCTAAAATTACACTACGGAAATAAAATAACACCAACAAGAAAGCACGTAAGCCTAAATCTTAATTAAACCTAAAAACGTAATTAAAACACAAAATAAACGCGAACGCGCAAGATAAAAAAGTGAATTAAAGCTACACTTATTCTACGGGATGAAATAATTTTTCTAAAAGACAAAATAAAATTTTAGGAAAAGAAAAATATTTTTTTGGCTTTTTATTTAATTATTATAATTAAAAACTACTTTAACTATTAATTATACTAAAATAATATTTAATATGAAATAAAGCTAGGAAGAATAAAATTTGTT
>LBNU01028405.1:0-10626 GCA_014162995.1 Artemisia annua
TATGGGCTTTCCTTTTTAAAAGATTGTTGGATGAATGTAAACTTTAACTTTATGTTGACCTTGTTTACATTTGCATCTATGTTATCTTGTTATCTATTCTTGTGATGATACCAATTTCCCGTAGCACCCTGAAAGCTTGTAAGTCTTCCGCTGTACGAATTTTGGGGGTGTTACATATCCTGCCCAAGCCGAGATCGTTTTTCCAGCTGGTATTGCCTCGCAATACATTCGATCCGCCCAATCTTTCTTGCTAACACGTGATGGGTACGTTTCACAGCTTAAACTCCTTGTATTATATCATTGCTTGTATACTGAAGTATTTCTTTAATTGCGCTTGCAATAGACTGCTTCAAAATTTTACTTTACTTCACCTGACTTAGTTTTAATTGCGATTGTAATTATGTTGCACCTATTTAAACTGTTATTATGTTGCACCTATTTCAAATTTTGAAGCAGTCTGTTACAAGCGCAATTAAAACTAGGCCAGGGGAAGTAAAGTAAAATTTTGGAGCAGTATATTACAAGCGCTATTAATAAAAAAATACTTCATTACACTAGTAATGATATAATACAAGGAGTTAAGATGTGAAACGTACCCATCACGTGTTAGCACGAAAGGTTGGGCGGATCAAATGTATTGTGGGGCAATACCAACCGGAAATACGATCTCAGCTTGGGCAGGGTAGAAATAGCGCTCGCCTAATGTTTCATGAACATCAATTCCTTCCGAGGCATATATCTCATAACGATATGGGTGCTCTACTACCCCTCTGGAGACTATGGGAACATACCAGGAAGCGGTATGTGTAGTGCTAATAAAGCCATAAGTAGTATCCCTTATTGGGTCAAGGGGTCTCCCGCCACTGTTAACATAGCTTTCCAAATTGAAGTAACTTTCAACTTGAGTGTTTGCTTGATGCCTTGCTTCAAATCCAAGAACAAAGACTAATTGATAGGGTTTTCTGTCCCATCGATACACATGACTACAACTATCCATATCTCCTAAGCTGCCTCTGAACATGATGTGACTTAAAGGTTGAGTAACCGTGTTCCACCTGAGTATATAGAAGATGTGCCAAGAAAATTCATTCAATAATTGGTATGTAATATATATAGATTACATAAACATATAAAAATATAAACACGTTTAATTTATACCTGACATTATAAAAAAATATCCTCTCCACCAAATCCAGAAATAATAATGTTATCTTAAAACACCCAAATCAATCTAGATCAAATAACTTAAACCCAAAGACTTAATTATATCTAAAATGTTACCTTTCAATAAAAAAAGAGAAATAATAATTTATGGTATATAAACAAAAGATAGTCCCGCATAACAAATTCTTGGAATAAATACCCGAATCGAGAAACGAGAAACGAGAAACTGGATTAAAAAAATCTATTGTATAATGCATACTGGAGTTGTCCCCAAGAGATGAAAGCACTTGCCCATTACCGTTGCAGTTACCTCACAAAGTATTAATCGGCTTTTCTCTGCAACAATCCCAACCTGCCAAAACATTTGAAGTTAAGATAAATCCCAACAAAAACAGTAGGAAGACCTTTTAGAATTCAAATTAGTTTTTAGAAAATTANATTAAAACTAGGCCAGGGGAAGTAAAGTAAAATTTTGGAGCAGTATATTACAAGCGCTATTAATAAAAAAATACTTCATTACACTAGTAATGATATAATACAAGGAGTTAAGATGTGAAACGTACCCATCACGTGTTAGCACGAAAGGTTGGGCGGATCAAATGTATTGTGGGGCAATACCAACCGGAAATACGATCTCAGCTTGGGCAGGGTAGAAATAGCGCTCGCCTAATGTTTCATGAACATCAATTCCTTCCGAGGCATATATCTCATAACGATATGGGTGCTCTACTACCCCTCTGGAGACTATGGGAACATACCAGGAAGCGGTATGTGTAGTGCTAATAAAGCCATAAGTAGTATCCCTTATTGGGTCAAGGGGTCTCCCGCCACTGTTAACATAGCTTTCCAAATTGAAGTAACTTTCAACTTGAGTGTTTGCTTGATGCCTTGCTTCAAATCCAAGAACAAAGACTAATTGATAGGGTTTTCTGTCCCATCGATACACATGACTACAACTATCCATATCTCCTAAGCTGCCTCTGAACATGATGTGACTTAAAGGTTGAGTAACCGTGTTCCACCTGAGTATATAGAAGATGTGCCAAGAAAATTCATTCAATAATTGGTATGTAATATATATAGATTACATAAACATATAAAAATATAAACACGTTTAATTTATACCTGACATTATAAAAAAATATCCTCTCCACCAAATCCAGAAATAATAATGTTATCTTAAAACACCCAAATCAATCTAGATCAAATAACTTAAACCCAAAGACTTAATTATATCTAAAATGTTACCTTTCAATAAAAAAAGAGAAATAATAATTTATGGTATATAAACAAAAGATAGTCCCGCATAACAAATTCTTGGAATAAATACCCGAATCGAGAAACGAGAAACGAGAAACTGGATTAAAAAAATCTATTGTATAATGCATACTGGAGTTGTCCCCAAGAGATGAAAGCACTTGCCCATTACCGTTGCAGTTACCTCACAAAGTATTAATCGGCTTTTCTCTGCAACAATCCCAACCTGCCAAAACATTTGAAGTTAAGATAAATCCCAACAAAAACAGTAGGAAGACCTTTTAGAATTCAAATTAGTTTTTAGAAAATTAACTTGGTTAAAGAGAACTGGAAATTAAATATAGTATTGTATCAGAAAAGGCATTGTGTAAGTGAATGAATCAATGGTTTGCTTTTAACTTTTAGGATTTATAGGCTAATATGAAAAGCTGAAATTAGGTCACAAAAAAGCATATGTAGTACATGTATATACCTCAGGCACACAGGAATAAGAGGAATTGTAATTGGTAAATCTTTTAGATAAATCGTGAAGGTATCGACATAAGATATGCGGCAACACAGATAAATAGACTGTCGCAGAAAATGAAAAAGAAAGTTAGATTATTATTACAAATATACAATAACATAATTTACATAATCATACTTATAATTTACGTAAGGCCTGCTTTGTTTCTCATACGAGCACATAAATGTTATTAAAGAGGGTTCCGATGGATGCTTGATTAAGGTATGATATCCAATGGTGAGGGGCTAGACCATTTCCGAGATTTGATAGCGCAAATCCTTTAGTAGATATCATGTCCTCGTAATACAAGACGGAAAGGAGACGTGAAATCTGAGATATCATTAGTGTGAAACATACTTCAAATCATGTTCTAGTAAGAACTCTTATAAATCAAAGAGATTAATATAACGAAAGGATGGTATTTAATATATTTTTTAGGTTTGTATTTAAAAGACCAAATGAGATTGCCAAAAAAGAACTTTGGATCTGCTCATTCAGATTCTTATGTTTTAAGGATTGTATTTAACACATTTTGTTTGACGTCTAAAAACTAAACCAAGCTTACAAACAGTTCATAAACGTCATTTTTACGAACAATTTTTCTAGCAAAAATTAAACATAACCAAAAAAATCTCCAAACTAGTTTACAAGTTACTTAAGCACTAGTTTTACATTAGTATGATTTGTGAAAGACAAAGAAAATTATAAGAAAGTTGCAACACAAATCACTAGAAGTAAGTAATTAGATTTTACCTTTAGTTTCGAGACCACCTATTTCAATAATGAAGACATGACAATATAATCGCCATGGTACATGCCACACCCATCTATTGTGGACAGAATTCATGGATTTAAAACTGTATCAAACATCCAACTATGAGGAAGAAGTGGTTTTGCAAAGTTTTTTGATAATGGGCTTGTGATGGTAGTTTATAACCTAGACTAGATAATGAGCTTAGGTAGGTTGTTGTGAATTTATGGCACCGTTTTCGGCTTGCTTCACTTCGCAAATATTTCATCATTTTAGTTGTCTATTTATTATAGTAAAACTTGCTTTTTATATTTTTTGTTCTTGAACAAGTCGATCTTTCTGGCAATGCGTTCAACATATTTTTCATGATTCTAAGCAAAATTATAACACAAACTGTGTATTTTCTAATGATAAAAGTGTCTTTCTAAAGTTCCATTTATTCTCCGACTATTTTACATCATCAATCAATGGTGACATATAAGAGTATGAGACCTACAAGGGGTTCCATGAGCAAGTCAAGTAAAAAAATGAAATAAAATTTAAACAAATGGGGAAAGCTTGGCTACAATTATTGTAGCCAATTGGCTACAATCCTCCCCCAAAATACATTAGAAAATGAAACAAGGGCCCGCAGAAATAAGTTAGGGACCCACAAAATGAATCAGGGACCTACAATTTAGAGTACAAATTGTAGGGAGTTGGCTACAATTAATTGTAGCTAATATATCCCCTTGTAATAAATAGCATTACAGCTTGCAATGTCCTTTTATAGTCCCTACTCATAAGGCAGTCTTAAAAACAAAAAAACTTATATGACAAGACATTGATAANAACAAACACAATTCCACATGTACACTCAGAAGGGCATGCAACTCTAAATGACCGCTCTAAAGTTTTAAAACATTTTTCCATCTTAATTGAAGAAAAAAAGTTACGTTAAAAGCTTTTTATGAGGAAACTAAATTAAGAGTGACTTATTAATCACACTACAAAACCCAAATATATGGACCTAATGTACTCTTAAAGGCTTAAAGCCCAGTTTTAAGATACGGCTCATTTATTTAAAACCCAAATATATGGACCTAATGTACTCTTAAAGGCTTAAAGCCCAGTTTTAAGATACGGCTCATTTATTTAAAACCCAAATATATGGACCTAATGTACTCGTAAAGGCTTAAAGCCCAGTTTTATGATACGGCTCATTTATTTAAATTCCACTAAATATATGGAAGCACATGCAACTTAGAGAGTCAGAGGGGTCAGCTGACCTCGTTAAAACCTCTTGTAGATCTCTTTAAATTAAAAATGACCCATGTTAATTTTTAGGTCGTCCCCTAGAAAATGACGGTTAAAGAGAAACGAACCCTTCTTTCTACAGTATGTACCCCTTTAGTGAAACTGTGAAGCGCTTATAAGTATAAGTAATACGCACCGCAGCTACTTTTTTTTAAACTAAGGGGTTGTTTTTTTTTTGGTTAGCTAAGAGATGTGTGGGGGCCATGTGGGACCTATGGCTCTTAGTGTGTCTTAATGGGGAGAGGAAGACATTTTATGCCTTGTAGATATAGACTTATTAGTGGAAATAAGTGGGTTCCACATTAAAAAGAAATATTATTAAATACTTGTGTGGACCCTTGTGGACCCAAACCCTTAGCTAAGAGAAAAAAAAAACACCGTGAAACTTGTGTGCGATCACTTTTTGTTCTTTTGTATTCATGATTCATTATTTCATTATATGGAACATGGGGGTCCAATAAGCTAGTGACCATACCTAATATGCAATCTATTAGCCTGTCTTACAAGTATTTCAACAAGAACCTTGATATATAGGCCTAATAAAGNTACTCAGCGGGCAAATATTAGCAAAACTCTTAAATAACACTCCTCATTTCGTCATACATGCTCCATAATACCGGTAGAGATGCACCACATAAATTATTGCATCAAATAACTTGTTGCAGTTTTTTGTTTTCCTTAATATAGATCTAAATTTTCTTCTGCATCTTGTATTCTAAAAAAAGTAAATGCATAACATACTTTATGCATCTAACTTAATTGTGCATCTTTTTCGTCAAAACATGGCTGGCTACTATATATGTATTAGTCAACAATCTTAGAGAGTAAAAATAATAGTTGCATCTGAAATCAAAAGACTTTAGCATCCGTGTGATATGACATTAATGAATATCACATTCATATATTTTTTTTGCATGGATGCACACGGGTCATGACATGTAAAACAATGATGGGCTTCAACAGTTCATTAGGCCCATATGTTTGAGCTACTATTGTTGAAAGGAATATGTTTGGTGGACCTAATAAAGGGGCCTAATGGTGGACCTAAGGCTTTAAATACTTGTACAGTCGTACAAGTATTTAAAGCCTTAGGTCCACCATTAGGCCCCTTTATTAGGTCCACCAAACATATTCCTTTCAACAATAGTAGCTCAAACATAGGGGCCTAATGAACTGTTGAAGCCCATCATTGTTTTACATGTCATGACCCGTGTGCATCCATGCAAAAAAAATATATGAATGTGATATTCATTAATGTCATATCACACGGATGCTAAAGTCTTTTGATTTCAGATGCAACTATTATTTTTACTCTCTAAGATTGTTGACTAATACATATATAGTAGCCAGCCATGTTTTGACGAAAAAGATGCACAATTAAGTTAGATGCATAAAGTATGTTATGCATTTACTTTTTTTAGAATACAAGATGCAGAAGAAAATTTAGATCTATATTAAGGAAAACAAAAAACTGCAACAAGTTATTTGATGCAATAATTTATGTGGTGCATCTCTACCGGTATTATGGAGCATGTATGACGAAATGAGGAGTGTTATTTAAGAGTTTTGCTAATATTTGCCCGCTGAGTACGTATTTAGCTCTTTATATATGAAAAGTTCGAGTTAATTAATATCAAATTTTTATTTAACTGGTGCAATTTTAAATTTTAATTAATGTTCATTGAATTTAATTTTTGATTAAAAGGAAATTTTAGTTTGTTAACTACATCTTACGTTATGCCATTGAACACATATTAGCAAAATCCTACTCTATATTTTACAATTACGCCATGATATTGTTTTAGCCCTTGATTTGAAATCTATCGCTTCTAGCTTATTCTTATCATTTTTAGTTTATTTCTTTTTCAACGCGAAATTGAAAGGCTACCTAATGACAATATCAGGACATAAAATGTTGCCTGGTCCAAGTGGAGGGTGGGTACGAAAACGAGGGCTGTGATTTGACATTTGGTCTTCCACATGCAACTCAAGCGATATGATGTATAGATGTATGAGTTCATGGAATAAAACATTAACTTGATATTCATTCGTGATCACATATGAAAATTGTTGTTAGATCCATTGAAGTGTTTTATGTTTCTTGTCAACTGGTTAGCAAACTAACAAATATTCAATACGCAAGACCTTTGGTCTAGTGGTATGTCAGTTGCTCACCAACTTTGAGGTTGTACGTTCAAACCACAAAAATAGTTCCTTAGACAATTGTTAACGCGGTACTTTTAGTAGTATTTTTCGCATTTCAAAATTTTAGTGCTGACTTTGATTGTCTTAAACGCTCAAATTGTTAAGTATTTTTGCTTTCTAAAATTATCGGTGCAAAATCTTCAATATTATGCAACTCACGTCAATGACTCCAATTTTTGCGCACCAACCAACTATTTAAAGCTATTTATTTACGTTCCTAAATGACCTCCAATAAAGCATTGTCTAACCATTTACCCGCTATATTTATTTTGTACGATCTGTTTTCTCTGTCATTTGTTTATCCTGGGAGAAAGGAAGAAAAAAAAAGTAATGAAGTAGAAAAAGATTGTTAAAAACTTTGGTAATGATTAATCAGAAATTGGAAGCCCAACTTGGTAGACACCCTTGTATCCATTACTAAAAAATGACGTAATAAGACGCAAATCTTGACCTTAATATAATTAATAATTGCACAAATGATACAAATACGACTCAATGACACCATTAACTTGTCAAAAAAGTGCACCTTTCTTTTTTCTTGTACGAAAGGTCGTGGTTGATATGTACCCTTGTAGGCCAAACAACGTTAAGTTGTCAAAAAAGTGCACCTTTCTTTTTTCTTTTAATTTATAAGGAACAAATCAGGGAAGAAAAATTAATGCATATTACATTTCTTACTTTGTATGTTCCAAAACAACCTAACAAAGTAGCCTAGTTGTCAAGAAAAAAAGATGAGAAACAATCACAAAACCAAGCAATTAATCCGAGCACATTTGAGTCAAAGACTCACCCTCCCAAAATATTTTGAATAAAGAAAACCGAATCTCTACACTTTTACTTTAAAAGCATATATAGTTAAATAAACCATCGGCAAACTTCAAAGAATATGGGTCGTTTCTCTTTTCTTTCAGTTTTCAGTTTTTCAATTTTGCTGTTCTTCGAATCTCTCCACAACAGGTACAATAACTTTTCTTCTTTCAATTTATTAAAGATTTGAATAGAAAATTATGAAATAACCAATTTCATGATTCTGTAATCTTTAAAACTAGTATCCTTCTTGTGTATACATGTCAACCTATCATGATAATTGGATAAAAATGACTCATTATATTAAGTATTTCCAATGTATTATGTTATCATTGTAGATGTAACAAAGCAGGCATAGCTTCGATCACCAAAGTATTTCCAAGGTAGCTAGGTTATGCTGTTTAGGAAGATTTTGACAGCCACGTTCATTAATCAAGGGAGAAGTGTTAGAAATACCACAGGAATGAGTTACAATATGATTAAAACTTATAAGGTAAAAAAATTAAAATGTGAAGGGTGACAAGAAACTGCAACTGCATATTTCAGATACACCTACAAAAGTAGATGCATCTCACCTTAAAGTTCTCCCTTTTAAGTTTTTCTTCTCACCGGATTCATTCCCGACTTATAACAAAAGATACGGTTAAAGAAATAAGAATTAAAAGTAGAAAGCATGTGCTAGGCAATGATGGCACGTTAGTGAAACATAAATGACCAAACAAAGAAATTATAAGATTTGTACAAAATATAAGATAAGCAATTGCCCTTCTCACGTTGGTCCATCGTATGAATGTCGTGTTTACAATGATAATACCACCCACTACTCTTTTGTCCTTCTGTACTTATTTGTCTCGTTCTAAACGGTACGGTTGACAACTCATACCCTTCAACTACCATGTGCCCATTTTGTTTTCACACTTTAATAATTGATCGATCGAAAGGTGACTAACTGGATTTTTGTTTGTATAGTATGCTACAAATGCATTGAACTAGAGTGAGATCAAGTATGTTGATTCTTTGAGATATAGTAAAGTAGCAATGCTATAACCACATAAAAAATTCACAAAAGAAATCTACACGCTAACGTGTCAGCGGGTGATTGGTTGAATCAGAGAGAGGAAATCAGAAAAACTGCCACAAAATAAACTAATCACCCGCTGTTACATCAGCGTGTGAATTTTTTGTGTGGATTCTTTATGTGATACTAGCATTGCTCATAGTAAAGAGACAACGAAATAAGCATGATTGATAGCGAAAAAAGTGATTGAAGTTGGAGCTCGGAACTTGTATATATCGACACCATGATCGAGAAAAACTAGAGCCAACGTCGATTTCAAATAGTTTTTCTGTTTAATATACCATCAAATTGCGCTATCGATTGCTTATGTTAATTTCTTAACTTTAAATGGCCCCGTCCTTTTACTAACATGGACAAACGTACGATTCTTAATGTGTACAAACAAATAACATCAATGCCATTTAGCATATCATAAAGTATTTAGGTATTCGTTTTCACATATGTTGATGTCACTGTTTAAAAATTCACATGGGTAACATCGACTTGTTAATACATACACGCGAGCTTTATTCGGTTTATATTATTGTATGAAAAAACTAGGAGCAACAAGCCAACAAGTAGAGTATACAAATAGCTTCAATGGCGTTATGTATGGGTAGTGGATGACTAATAGCAGACCCATAAACTTGACAAAGGGTATGCACTTTTTTAAAATGATTAATTTCATATGTCACCCTCCTTTCATGATAAATGTATGCATTTCATGTTAAATTATAGAACTTATGTTAGAAAAAGAAAGACATTTTCACTATGAATAATGATCAAATGTTATACGCGGTGCATACAATGTGCCTCAAGTATATCTGACCATGCAAATGAAAATCATTCAAAAATGAAAAACTAATCAAATTATAGCAAATGTAAAGAACAAGACATGAAGAGGAGAATGAGAGAAATGAGCTATTTACCGGGGTAATACCCTTTACCCAAAAAAATGATAGAAATGATATATCTTATTAAAAGATGATTATTAAATTGTTACACACAACCACTATTTATAAGGCTAATATGATAAATACAAGTTATAACAAGTAAGTAACATAATGGTGAAACATCCGCTAATTAAATATTTCATAAGACTCCCTTTTGGATGCTTGACGTTTATTACAAGTTATCAACATGACGCTTCAAAATCAATGTTGTACAAATATTGCCTCGTTAAAAACCTTAACAAGAAAAACTCATAGGGATAAAAACTTGATCAAAGGGAAAACGAGTGCAGTATTTATAATACTCTCTCACTTTAATGTATATACATTGTTCAATTGTTGAGTGCTCATCATATGAAGGAATTGCTCAAAGAATTTTCTTTGCAATGATTTTGTAAGAAAGTCCACCAAATTATTGATGTTATAAATAAGTCCTGCAAAAATGACAAAATATACGTGTAGCTTCCAACCTAAGAGCATCGGATGTAACGGCGAACACACCTGTCGAATCCGATGTGGCATCCAATTTGGCGCCGCCTAGTGGTAGCCATGACACCGAGTGTGCTCGCTAAATCAATTTACACCGAGGAACCGGCGAGGATAAAGACAAATAACATTTCATTTACTATTTTTT
>LBNU01028407.1:9102-76035 GCA_014162995.1 Artemisia annua
CTGGAGTTGGGACTCCAAGGAACAAAAGTTAGAGCACCTGGCCTAGTTTTCAAATCAAAAAGCCGTTTGTCATTTGGACTTAAAATGAGTAATCTACAGCTATCCAAACATTCACAAAAACTGCCCAGAAATGGCAGTTTTGGCCTAAACACCATACTTTTCGACCATTTATCTTAAAATCTGGGCACATTGAGCAAAACTTCACTACTGAACATATTTAGGCTTGGTGCTAAGCTTTCCAGAAATACCAATTTTGTTTCCTAACTCTCAATATTCACTGATTTACAACTAGTTTTCCGAGGCTATTTTTAGCCGTATTTCAGAAATTACTAAGTGTAATATTTACGACGAAAACTTGTATTTTCACAATTTATCACCAAATAACTATCGTACAAAATTATTACACTATATGAACACGTAATATTCGTTATGACTTAATACGATAGTATAAATTATATTTTCGACAATTATTCATATTTTGAAATAATACGAATGGTATAGATTATAAGTGCAAGTGCATACATGAACTCATTTCATAATCTAAATTAGATTACATGCATTCATTTTAGGTTGCGGCTAGGAGTTGCACCTCATCACTTCAGTTCATACATTTCAGATTGTACCATCACTTGAGGTGAGTTTTCATAGCCCCGTATGCATCCTTTTATTGTTTTCAAATCCCACGGGGGAGAATACATTGCACCATTTTTGTACGGACCTAAGTATACAAATTCAAGTACAATGCTTAAGTTACCACATTGCCTAAGAAAGTTCCCCTATTATCATGAACCGTTAATTGTGCATAAGCGAGAGTGA
Organism: Artemisia annua; assembly: GCA_014162995.1. Taxonomy (NCBI): domain Eukaryota; kingdom Viridiplantae; phylum Streptophyta; class Magnoliopsida; order Asterales; family Asteraceae; genus Artemisia; species Artemisia annua. The sequence continues at coordinate 9,919 of LBNU01028407.1, forward strand.
GTGGATAGATCTATTGAGGGTGACGCCTCCATCCGTGTTGGGGTTACCAACAGTCAAGCTGATGCATTTCATTTTTATTCATATTAGAGTGTCTGGCAAAACACTCTTTAGGGGCATACATACAGTCAAGCTTCGGGGTCATGAGCTTAAGGGCTATTGTACTATATTTTTCATTGACTTTGTGGTATGTGTTATTTTACACATACCTTTATACCTAAATTACGGACCAATAAGACCAAAAACCGACTTTAAATGCCAAATATATGTTGTTTTTGTGTTTTTGAATATGCAGGTACGGATATTATGAAAATGGACAAAAACAAGCCAAAAAGTGACAAAACCGAGCACGAGATATGGAAAGAGTATTTAAAGCCGAAGCCGGGGAAGATTTTATCACTTTGTCATACATATATACTTGAGGTTGCCGTATAACATTCATTTTCATAAACCTATGATTTCTCACTAACATTATTGTTGACCGTTTTAGCAATGTATTTTCAGGTAACTAAAGTAACAACATGTGACTTGCATATGGACTATCATGGAGTCGAGGAGTCGACGCGTCTCACTCTTTTACTTCATTGCACTTATGTATCATTTGATCTTGTCGTACTTGTTTTCCAATAAATTTGTAAAACCTTATGGGACCTATGTTTGTAAACTCTGTATGTTTTAAATAAATGATCAAACGTTGTATTTTACTAAACGATACTTTAGGTCGTTCAATATAACTTTGTATGAGATGTCATGATCGTTACACCCAGGTATTCAATTCCGCTGCCATATAACAGGTAAATTCAGGGTGTGACAAATGAATGCATATCATTAAAGTTTCCATTTAAAGAAATAAAACCAAGTTTATGTTTAAATAGAAATGCAAACTTTAGTTATATAAGACTTAAAAACTAAAGTGATGTTTTATTACAAACTAAAGTTTGTACTTTGTTATCAACAAAACATAGCAAAGATCGTTAAAATATAAATAACGTTTTTAGGCGATATTTGTATTAACACTTCCTTTTCTAGAATTTCTCTCCAAAGTACCTAAAATGCCAAAAGGAACGATTTAGGGTAATAAATGATCAAATAAATACGATTTAGAGCTTAAATGACCCCCGAAAAGCGGTACACTTTTCGCCTTATCAAATACCCTTACACTTGAGATTTGCTTGTCCTCAAAATACAAGTTAGGGGTCATTTAACACTAATATAAAAGTAATTACAACAAATAATCATTCCACTGTAATCATAATAAGCACGGAGATTACACACTAGCACCTCACAAGTAGTGTTTAGATACTCACATCTCTCAGGTGTCATAGAATTATATCTCATAAATGAAAATGAACAATATCTCTCACTACCTATCATAGCAAATAGATTACCATAGGCTTGGGAAAGGATCGAAAACCTTCTCCACTAGGCGTAAGCACCTAAGATAAACTATCAAAGAGGGCTTTACAAAAAGAGTTATAATGAGGTGTAGGGATATGATAAACACAGATTTGTTGGATAAGGGATATTTTACTGGTGGCGAGTTAAAGATCTTGATTAATTACATGTATAATATGGCGTTGCTAAGCCAAGACTAGACTCGACTAACGCTAATTCAAAAACTAATAAAAACATAAAATAAACATAAAAAGAAATGGGATGGTAGTACGTATGTTTTTTTCTACTTTTCTTTTTCTTATTTTTTTTTTTCATACACTCTTACCCTACCATCCAAAATAATACATCATAGGGGCCTCGGTTCTCCCCTTACACTTGATCTTTTACATACTTTACAAATAACTAATCTAATGACTCGAATTAAGATAATCGAAACACTTGGAATACTTTTAAAAATATTTAGCACATATGGGAGTAATAATGTTGTTTTTTCCCATTACTCCATTACATTAGTACTTTACCCATGAGTCCCAATCGTCCCAAAACAATATGTACAAGGATATGACTCGACTTAGCAACCATGTAATCAATTAGATAATTAACTAAGGGTTTAAACAAATGTTGTCACAATAATGCACTAAAGGTGAGTGCATACAAGGTAGGCTAAGGCGATTTGGGTGTACATTTAAGTGGGGTGTAACAAATTCTTCCTTTAAGTAAGATGCTTAAAGTTAGAAACGAAAAGGATAGGCTCTGGAGGGTGTACTAGGGGTATCGTGTACTAAAAATGAGTACAACGCAAAGGTGTGGGAAAATTACTTGACCAATGAAGTAAATGTAATTATAACAAAAACACAGGTGTAAAACACTGGGTTAATCCTAATGCCTCTTATCATGTAGTAAATCTAACTACACGAATGTAGTCTCACTTGTGGATTCGGGATGGTCCTATCGTAAGTTCTAGAATCTAAGTACTACCGGTACACACACAAGCATTAAAGATGAATGCTTTTCCTACCAATTCTAGGGGAGAACCTCACATATTTGGGGTGGAAATTTTTTAGTGGTACGGTTTTGTGCTAGTCATATAACTCCTATCCATGAGACGCTCATTAAGACCAAAGTTTCACTCCTAAATGTTGTAAAAAATTTTAAATTTGGCACTAAAATTACCCTAACAGGTATTTCTCTAAGTTTTATTACACATCTACCTTTAAACAAACAAAAATCAAGCGTAATTGCATTCTTAAGGTATCGTAATTTAACCCCCCCCCCTTTACACTTAAGATGAACATTGTCCCCAATGTTCAAATAACAAGATGTAAAAGTAAATAAGGTAAAGAATGAAATCAAATACTTCCCTGATTCGCTCGGTAGATAAAGTGGTAACATGGTTAGATCTTCTTCCAAGAAAATGAACGCTCAAAGCTTCCCTTCCGAAATATAAATCATCTTCTTGTCCAAAATAACCTGTTAAACCTGAGAAAACAAACACGAAACCCTGCATAACATCGGCGGGATAAATCTGTATAAGGATATACTGCTTGTGGAATGAATATTTTGCAAATTCCTGGAGTTTATAAGTTAGAGATTTTATAAAGCATTTTATGATTCCGAAAAAGAACAAAACTTTCAAAAATTCCAGAAAACTGAGCCTGACGGCGTCAGCCTGGAGCTTGACGCTGTCAGAAATGATCTGACAGATTTTCATGTTAAGTTTCCAGAAAATATCTGGAAAAACTCAATTCTTAATTCTTGGAAATCCTGCAAAATATCATTATGACTCGATACAAGCATTTGACTCAAACAATTACTAATATGTATGTCAATTTAATATTGTTATGATTCATGTTCATTTGTTCTTATAAACCGATTTGGATTTCCCTTACACTTATTTTTTGCAAAATACCTTTATATGTAGTTAAGACGAAGTTAAAAACAAAATAAAGCATTTTCACAATTTAGAGACATGAATCAATAACAATAAAAATAAAACATTCATACGGAAGCAAATAAAATCAAATAAATAAATACACAAATAAAGCAAATAAAGCTTGGGTTGCCTCCCAAGAAGCGCTTTTCTTTATTAACGAGTCTTGTAGCTAGACTCAAGGTCGGGCTCTATTACGTGACCCCATCATTTGTCACGTTCTCTAGGTCATCCTCGGGCTTAGTCTTATATTCCGGACCTAGTTGCAAGCATTCTTTGTAGAACCCAAATATCCTACTCATAACATAGTCTACTCNACACTTAAGATGAACATTGTCCCCAATGTTTAAATAACAAGATGTAAAAGTAAATAAGGTAAATAATGAAATCAAATACTCCCCTGATTCGCTCGGTAGATAAAGTGGTAACATGGTTAGATCTTCTTCCAAGAAAATGAACGCTCAAAGCTTCCCTTCCGAAATATAAATCATCTTCTTGTCCAAAATAACCTGTTAAACCTGAGAAAACAAACACGAAACCCTGCATAACATCGGCGGGATAAATCTGTATAAGGATATAATGCTTGTGGAATGAATATTTTGCAGATTCCTGGAGTTTATAAGTTAGAGATTTTATAAAGCATTTTATGATTCCGAAAAAGAACAAAACTTTCAAAAATTCCAGAAAACTGAGCCTGACGGCGTCAGCCTGGAGCTTGACGCTGTCAGAAATGATCTGACAGATTTTCATGTTAAGTTTCCAGAAAATTTCTGGAAAAACTCAATTCTTAATTCCTGGAAATCCTGCAAAATATCATTATGACTCGATACAAGTATTTGACTCAAACAATTACTAATATGTATGTCAATTTAATATTGTTATGATTCATGTTCATTTGTTCTTATAAACCGATTTGGATTTCCCTTACACTTATTTTTGGCAAAATACCTTTATATGTAGTTAAGACGAAGTTAAAAACAAAATCAAACATTTTCACAATTCAGAGACATGAATCAATAACAATAAAAATAAAACATTCATACGGAAGCAAATAAAATCAAATAAACAAATAAATAAACACACAAATAAAGCAAATAAAGTTTGGGTTGCCTCCCAAGAAGCGCTTTTCTTTATTAACGAGTCTTGTAGCTAGACTCAAGGTCGGGCTCTATTACGTGACCCCATCATTGGTCACGTTCTCTAGGTCATCCTCGGGCTTAATCTTATATTCCGGACCTAGTTGCAAGCATTCTTTGTAGAACCCAAATATCCTACTCATAACATAGTCTAATCCTCTACTTCTATCTTTGTCATTCCTATAGTAGACCGCTTGCTTGTGCTCCTTCTTGATGTTTGACAAGAGTCGGTATTGCTCTATCTTATAAGGCATGTGGTAAGNGCTCTATTACGTGACCCCATCATTGGTCACGTTCTCTAGGTCATCCTCGGGCTTAATCTTATATTCCGGACCTAGTTGCAAGCATTCTTTGTAGAACCCAAATATCCTACTCATAACATAGTCTAATCCTCTACTTCTATCTTTGTCATTCCTATAGTAGACCGCTTGCTTGTGCTCCTTCTTGATGTTTGACAAGAGTCGGTATTGCTCTATCTTATAAGGCATTTGGTAAGTTACATCCTCGGTCTCGTCCTTGAATCTAACTATCCATAGAGATGGGTCATAATTCATTTTAGAGGCCTCAACAAACGGCTTTCCAAAAACTACTTCAGCTAAGCATGCATCTACTACCGGGCGAATGTCCTCAACAATCAAAAAGTCGGTGATATAGGTGAAATTTCCTACATACACATGTAATCCCCTAACTCTACCTAAAAAATTACTTATCCATCCCGTGCTAGGAAATGTCCTAGGTCCCAGTTGCTTTTTCATTATTAGATAGTAGTGGGCTCTGGTCATGATGTTTATTGGAGACTTAAGATCTATGTAAGCTTTCCAAACATGCAAGTGACCTATGTTACATGGTATGTTGAGATTGGATGGGTCGCCCGTCTTAATGATTGGGTTACCTAAGAAGTATGGTGTTTCGGGGTCATTGAATAAATCCTTATGGTACGCCCGTTCTTCCTTAGTGGGTAACCTATTGAAGTAGTCCTCTTCATTATCTACTTCTTCTACTTCCCTCTCCTCACTCTCCTCAACTGTCTTAACTTCCTCCTTAAGGGAGCTATCTAGTAATCCTAGAGATCCTCGAGGTTTTTCGAACTCTTCCTCCGAATCCTCCCTATCGCTCGTCCCTCTTGTGATGGAGTTTTCTGGTGGTTCTGAAGGGTTGTAAGGTTCCTCTATCTTACCATCCCCATTCCTGATTGATTGTTGGTCTTCTTTGGGTTTGGGTAAAGGTATTGTGGTAATGGTGTTTACGAAATGGAGTGGTTTAGAGGGGGCATGAGTGTTCCTAGTCTCATTTCCAATTGGTGACATGTGTTTGAAAAGTTTACTAGGGCTCTTGATCTTCACAGGGGGTGTTTGGTGAGTGATGGTGACAGATTTGATCTCTTCAGTTCGTGTTAACTCACAAACCGACTTACCATCAATGCGGTCATTGATATCTCTCAACAGGTTACCAACCTTGTTACTCATATCAGTTTGTTGTTGTCTGAATTGATCTTCAAGGTTGGAAAGCTGCGTTTCTTGGGAAAGAATGAATTTCCGCAATACATATTCGTGGTTTTGTTGCTTAGGTATACTCTGAGGAGGATAATGTTCAGACCAGGTGAGTGGGGGCGAGTCATTGAATGATACACTTCGAGTTTGGTTCCAACTGAAATTTGGCTTATCCCTCCATGCTTCATACTTATCTCCGGAATTCCTAGGTCCATAATTAGGGGTGGGCCACCTATCTCCCGTCTTATCGATTCGCGAGGATGCGAATTTTTTAAAAGCTTGTTTGGGGAATTCCATGCAATCATGAGTTTCGTGAGGACCATCACATAATTTTCATGAAGAGGTGACTTTGTTCACTTGGCTTGAAGGTTTAGGAGCCTCGTAGGATTTCATAAGAAACTTGACTTGGTCTTCAAGTTCTATGATCCTACGGTCGGAAGTGCTTGAATTTTTCGAAGGCAAAGATATTGCCTTGACCGTTTTATTCAAATCACGGGGATCATTCCAANTTTCGCCTTATCAGTGGCGGTGGCGTCTGACGGTGGTGGTGGTGGTGGTGGATGGTAGCAACGGTCAGTGGTGGTGGCGGACGGTGGTGGTGGATGTAGGTGGCGGTGGTGGATGGTGGTAGAGGTGGCAGGTGGTAGTAGGTGGTGGTGGATGGTGCATGAAATGATTATGCAAACTCAAGGACCAAATATGTAATTTATTAACGAAGTGAGTTAATGAACGTTAGTAAAAAACCCATATCAGCCAAAATAATTTGTTGGGTACCTTTTTATGCAAGAAAAAAAGAATAATACCTTGATTGGAAATGGACCCTAAGTTTGGTACCTTTTTGTGCCATTTGCCCAATATTTTAAATAAAATATAATTTCTCTTTTCTCATTTAATTCAAACATATACTTAAATCCAATTTTTTTCAAACCTTTCTCAAATCCAAATCCAAATCCAAATCCAATCCCACTTACAAACCAAACGGGCCCTAGATGTGTGAGGTCTATTTTGATACTTTTTTTTTAATTGAAAAGTTTGAGATTTTACTAACAAAAGACTCAACGGAAGAAACCAAAACAAGAACAAGAAACAAACGTTACAACCACAATTAGGGACAGAACCAGAAACAAATATGACCGGGTGCACAAATTTTTCAAAACCGTAATATAAAAACACATTTCGATGGACCAGGCGCGTTTAAGAAAAATTGATGTTTTTTTTTTCAAAAATTAACATTACATCGAAAAAAATCCTTAGTGGTCCCGGGCACCCCCCCCCCCCTCTCTCCGTCCCTGACCATAATTCAAGCTCAAAAGAAGGAAAAAACACTAAACTATAAGAACATGTTTAAAGGATTAGCAATCCAGCAGCTTTATGAAATTGGCTTTAGGAAGTAACGAGCCGAAATCCAAGTCTTTGAATGAGGGGAAAATGTCTTCCTATTAGCATTTTCGACACCATTAGATGTGGAGTTGACAAACTTATTCCTCCACTTCCATATCATCCATAAGGCACACTTAAATACCCTACTACTAACCTTTCTGATACACGGGCAGCCTTGAGAGGTAATCGAACCCAAATCAATATCTCTAACCGTAATGAAGGGAAAGAAATGGGGCGAGTTAAATGCCACAAACTCCAAATCTTTCTCCATATTTACAGGACCCGAGGACAGTTAATTATGATATGTTCTATGTCGTCTTTCTCATTATCAAATAACGGGCATAGATTAGAGGGAATGTTGATACCACGAGTTAAAAGATTTGTGCGTATTGCCAATCTGTTTGTAGAGGTTTTTCACACACAAATATTCACTTTTCGAGGAATTCATGAGTTCTAAACATGGTGCCGCCAAGATCACAGTCCACAAGACTTAGGTTTTGAATACAAATTCAAGAGTTCTAACATTGAATTTACCCAAACCATCCATAGACCAAGTCCATGAATCGGAATTAGCCATGTCATGCCAGAGAACGAACGAATGTGCGTAGCTTGATCATTATAACGTGACATTTCAAAACTAAGGGTCTGTTTCATTATCTATAACAAATACAATAATACGGAGTAAACGAATGTAATCAGCTTGATCATTATAACGTGACATTCCATCGACTCACCGGTAAAAAAGATAACAGTGTTCATCTTTATTTACAAAATGTAGAGTTTATCTTTAAAAAAAATGCTAAGCCAAAACATACATTTTCAAACTAGACGAATACCCGTACAGAGTAACGGGATTTTATAACAGCAAGCTTTTATAGTTGCGTGGTTATTTATTTTTATCAAATATGAAGTAACTGAATAATAAAGAAAAAGTTGTAATATGGTGTCTTATAGTACTAGTCAATTTTTTAGAAATTATTAGTGTTCTGATTAAATTAAAGGAAGTCTTTTTTATTTTTATTTTTTTTGGAAACTACATTAAAAAAAATTGTCATGCATTTTTTTGAATTTTTTTTTTGAAAATTGTTAAGGCAACTATTTTATTAAAAAAACATTGTTTGAAAGGTATTTTGGGAATTAAACATTATTTACCTTTTAAATTTGTTAAGTTTTAAGCAAAACATGCATGCTTTATATGTAGTATAGATAAATGAGAAGGGAGATGATATTAACACGGATTGTTTTGATTTGTGCACAGAAAATTGATGTTCAAAGACTGTTATACCCCTATACTTCCCATTTAACTCTTTGACACTCAAATCATTAACACATTTTCACACCAAACAAACATCCCCACTTGCGAGTTCTGATTTCTACATGCGCATGTATCTCATCACCCTCTACACCCACCACCACTGCGGGCCTGCGGCCGTCACTAAGTTTTGATTATCCGCGTTTTTATTGTTTAATCGGAAACTCCGTAAGAAATTTTGAGTAGCAGTGAAGTTTGTGGATTGAACAAACTAATTTATGTTTCATCGGTACTATCAAATTATCACCAGATTAAATGGTGTGGGAAAATCCATACCAAATTTTTGGTGGTGTTGTATGAACTCAAAGGGACAATATAAGATGCCAATGCATTAAATATTCTTTAAACTACAACGAACATGAATTCTTCTTTTTCTAGTATGTCATCTCAAGCTATCTGATTTTATAGAATGAGGAATTAGTTTTAATAGTAAAAACCAATTTGATCGGCAGCAGAGGGAGGAGTGCAATTATGCAAAACAGTTCTTGAGCATAAAGATACAAAAAATGGGTGAAAGGTTTAAGGGTATAACGGTCTTTTAACATCAAATTTCTGTTTACTAATCAAAACGGTCCGTGTACATATCATTTCCCAAATGAGAACTCTTTAATTAAACTCGATTAAACATACATTTTCTAATTAGAGTGTATTATTTCAACACAAACATCTTGTGACCACGGAGGTTCACCTGCGCCGACTCCGGGCTGTTCAAAAGGTGGTCGCCTTGGGATTAGTCGGCTTGTAATGTCGAGTCGAAAACATAGGTAAAAAAATCAATACAAACATTCTTTTCCGATTAAAAATGCATTTAGCACACTTTATTAAACTCAAAAACTACCCTATTTGAATGTGATTTTTAATTTAATAAACATCAAGCATTCTTGCTTAATTGTTGAAAAACAATACCCTTAAGGAACCTGTTAGATACAATATTATGTTCATGAGGGGAATGGAGAGTCACACTCCTTATTTACGGATTCTATTGCTAGACCAAAGACGTTACTAGATAGGTTCTCAATGATTCACAAATTCAATGATGTTATTGAATTTGGTCAAGCAATGGGATTTGATATGAAAGGCTGTGAAAAGGACTTGAAACGTATTATAACAAGGATGGGAGGAACGCTTGATCACAAATGAATATTTTATCGTTAAATGTTCAAGGTATCGGGAGGAAGGCGAAAAAGAAGTGGATTAGGGGTCTTTGTATGAAACATGATGTTCAATTTTTAGCAATTCAGGAAACTAAGAAGACTTTGTTTACTGATTTTGCGATTAGATCTATTTGGGGTAATTCTTCTTTTGATTTTTGTGCAGCGTCGGCAGTGGGTACATCGGGGGGAATTTTATGTGTTTGGGATAAAGGAGCTTTTTCTAAGACTAAGGAACTGATTTGTGACAATTTTGTTGCCATGGAGGGAATATGGACGTCTTCTAATACGTCTATTATGTTTGTGTCTATTTATGCTCCTCAAGATCTAGGTGATAAAAGAGTTTTGTGGGATCAGTTGGTTCAGCTTCTTAAGACATGGAACGGCGAGGTGATTCTCATTGGGGATTTTAACGAAGTTAGGTGGGAACATGAAAGATATGGATCGGTTTTCTCTCCAAATCAAGCTAATGTTTTTAATGACTTTATTGCAAGAACAGAGCTGGTCGATGTCCCGTTAGGAGGATATATGTATACATGGTCAAATAAGGAGGCTTCTAAAATGAGTAAAATTGATAGGTTTTTGATATCGGAAGGATCGTTGTCTACCTATCCTAACTTATCGGGATTGATTTTAACTCGCCACTTGTCTGATCATTGTCCATTATTACTCCATGAGTCACGTGCAGATTACGGTCCTACTCTGTTTCGAATGTTTCCCTCACGATTTGTAGAACCAGATTTTGCTGAGGTGGTTGAGAGATCTTGGACAACAGCCGGGATAAATGATAGTAATGCTATCGTGAATTTACAAAATAAATTGCGATATTTGAAAAATAAATTGAAGATTTGGAGTAAAGAAAAATTGGATGATCGTAATAAGTTAAAGAAAGATATCAGTTCCAAGTTGTGAGATTGATAAGTGCATTGATAATGGGAAAGGATCTACATCTCATATGGAAAATAGAGTGCAGCTCACCAAACTTCTGTTGGATATCGACAGGAAGGAGTCGATAGACTTAGCTCAAAAAGCGAAAGTTAAGTGGGCCATTGAAGGGGATGAGAGCTCGAAATATTTTCACATGATTAGAAATAAGAAAAGACGCCATCTTACGGTTAGAGGTATTCTAATTGACGGGGAATGGGTGGATTCGCCAGATAGGGTGAAACTAGAATTCTATAATCATTTTGCAACTCATTTTCGGGCTCCTGTCTCGTCCTTTTACTATTGAGGAATTCCCTCGACGTCTAACAACAGACTAGATTCGTGAGCTTGAGGATAATATAACTCATGAAGAAGTTAAACATGCCATGTGGGATTGCGGGTCAGATAAGTCTCCAGGTCCTGATGGATTCACATTTAATTTTTTTAAGACTTTTGGCACTTGGTGGGCGACTATGTTTCAAGCAGTAACCCAATTTTTTACTTCGAGTCAGTTTCCAAAAGGATGTAATTCTTTTTTTGTTACTTTAATTCCGAAAGTGCAAGATGCCAAGCTTTAATGAATTTCGTCCTATAAGTCTCATTGGTTGCCAATATAAAATAATCGGGAAAATTCTTGCAAACCAATTGTCCATGGTGATTAATGATCTTGTTAGTATGGAACAATCCGCGTTTATCAAAGGTCGGCAAATTCTTGATGGACCGTTTACTCTTAATGAGATTTTATCGTGGTGTAAGAATCATAAACAAAAAGCTATGGTTTTAGAGATTGATTTTCATAAGGCATATGATTCAGTTCGATGGGATTTTTTGGATGACATTTTGGCTCGTTTTGGTTTTGGAGATCGTTGGAGGATGTGGATCAACGGTTGTTTCTCTTCTTGTATGGGCCGGTTTTAGTGAATGGCGCTCCTACTAACGAATTTCGTTTCCAACGAGGCTTGTGACAAGGAGATCCTTTATCGCCATTTCTATTTATCCTAATTATGGAAAGTCTTCACTTATCGTTCAAGCGTATCATTGACCGTGACCTATTCTCTCCAATACATGTTGGAAACACCGAAGGTGTCGCTTTCTCATTTGTTTTACGCGGATGATGCTATATTTATTGGTAAATGGTCGAAGGGGAATGTTGCTGCTATTGTTCGCTTGTTACAATGTTTTTATATGGCATCCGATTTGAGTGTCAACTTTCATAAGTCTCAGCTTATGGGTGTGAATGTCCCGATAAATGAGGTTGATGATATGGTGTCTTTGATAGGTTGTAAGGCATCTAAGTTTCCTTTTTCTTATCTTGGGGTGCAAGTAGGTGGAAATATGAATAGAGTTGAGTCATGAAGAAAAGCAGTCAATAAGATAACGAATAAACTATCGTCTTGGAAGGTAAAAACTCTTTCGGTAGGAGGTAGATTAACTTTATTGAAATCAGTTTTGGGTTCTCTCCCTACGTATTACATGTCGATATATAAAGCTCCTCACGCAGTGATTTCTTCTCTTGAAGCTTTACGTAACAAGTTTTTTATAGGGGCCGAGAATGATGATCGAAAAATGACTTAGGTCAGCTGGAAGAAAGTTATGGCTCACAAGCAAGATGGTGGTTTAGGGGTTAATAGTATTTGTGGAAACTAAAAGGGGGGGTTGAATAGTTTACCGGTTTTTAGATTCGTTTTACTTTTTGGAAACTTAACGTGTAATCAATAGATATATACTAATATGCAATAAGTAAAGAAGAGTTAAGAACAATCAAACCACAACACAATCGTTTATCGTGGTTCGGTCTACAAGGACTCTTTTTCCTTGCCCTACTCCACGCCCCGAGTATCCAACTCGAGAGTTAATCTCACTAGTCAACAAGCTCCTTTAACACCGGTGGAGAAACCTTACACGTCGCTTACACAATCTTTTCCNCATGATTAGAAATAAGAAAAGACGCCATCTTACGGTTAGAGGTATTCTAATTGACGGGGAATGGGTGGATTCGCCAGATAGGGTGAAACTAGAATTCTATAATCATTTTGCAACTCATTTTCGGGCTCCTGTCTCGTCCTTTTACTATTGAGGAATTCCCTCGACGTCTAACAACAGACTAGATTCGTGAGCTTGAGGATAATATAACTCATGAAGAAGTTAAACATGCCATGTGGGATTGCGGGTCAGATAAGTCTCCAGGTCCTGATGGATTCACATTTAATTTTTTTAAGACTTTTGGCACTTGGTGGGCGACTATGTTTCAAGCAGTAACCCAATTTTTTACTTCGGGTCAGTTTCCAAAAGGATGTAATTCTTTTTTTGTTACTTTAATTCCGAAAGTGCAAGATGCCAAGCTTTAATGAATTTCGTCCTATAAGTCTCATTGGTTGCCAATATAAAATAATCGGGAAAATTCTTGCAAACCAATTGTCCATGGTGATTAATGATCTTGTTAGTATGGAACAATCCGCGTTTATCAAAGGTCGGCAAATTCTTGATGGACCGTTTATTCTTAATGAGATTTTATCGTGGTGTAAGAATCATAAACAAAAAGCTATGGTTTTAAAGATTGATTTTCATAAGGCATATGATTCAGTTCGATGGGATTTTTTGGATGACATTTTGGCTCATTTTGGTTTTGGAGATCGTTGGAGGATGTGGATCAACAGTTGTTTCTCTTCTTGTATGGGCCGGTTTTAGTGAATGGCGCTCCTACTAACGAATTTCGTTTCCAACGAGGCTTGTGACAAGGAGATCATTTATTGCCATTTCTGTTTATCCTAATTATGGAAAGTCTTCACTTATCGTTCAAGCGTATCATTGACCGTGACCTATTCTCTCCAATACATGTTGGAAACACCAAAGGTGTCGCTTTCTCATTTGTTTTACGCGGATGATGCTATATTTATTGGTAAATGGTCGAAGGGGAATGTTGCTGCTATTGTTCGCTTGTTACAATGTTTTTATATGGCAACCGATTTGAGTGTTAACTTTCATAAGTCTCAGCTTATGGGTGTGAATGTCCCGATAAAAGAGGTTGATGATATGGTGTCTTTGATAGGTTGTAAGGCATCTAAGTTTCCTTTTTCTTATCTTGGGGTGCAAGTAGGTGGAAATATGAATAGAGTTGAGTCATGAAGAAAAGCACTCAATAAGATAACGAATAAACTATCGTCTTGGAAGGTAAAAACTCTTGGTAGGAGGTAGATTAACTTTATTGAAATCAGTTTTGGGTTCTCTCCCTACGTATTACATGTCGATATATAAAGCTCCTCAGGCAGTGATTTCTTCTCTTGAAGCTTTACGTAACAAGTTTTTTATAGGGGCCGAGAATGATGATCGAAAAATGACTTAGGTCAGCTGGAAGAAAGTTATGGCTCACAAGCAAGATGGTGGTTTAGGGGTTAATAGTATTTATGCTTTGAATCACGCTTTGTTATTCAAATGGGTATGGAGATTTCGAAACTCTCCAAATGCATTCTGGGTACAGTTAGTTAAAGCGATTCAAGGAGAAGATAGTAAGTTATCTTCCAACATTCGGCAGTCTTATCCAAACACGGTATGGATCCAAATTATTAAATCTATCTCTAATCTTAAGGATAAAGGTGTGGACTTGCTCTCTTTTTGTAAGAAAAAACTTGGAGATGGTTGTGATACTCAATTCTGGAACGAAGTTTGGATAGGGGATCAACCACTAAAATTTAGATTTCCTAGATTATTCTCCTTGGAAACCAATAAGCTGGTTACTGTAGCTGAGAGAAAGAGGCAAGGAATTGGTTTAGATTCTTTTCGTCGTCCTCCTAGAGGAGGTATCGAAAGGAAGGAAATGCTAGATCTTCTCGATACAGTTCAGTTGTCTTCAATGGTGGATAGATGGGATTGGACGTTGCATGGCATGGGTTCGTTTTCAGTGTCCTCTGCCCGGGTTTTCATTGACAAAAAAGTGTTGATCTCAGATGGAGAGCCTACAAGGTGGTGTAATTTAATCCCCATAAAGGTTATTATTATGGCTCGTAAGCTTTCGTTAAACAAGCTTCCAACTCGTATGAATCTCGATGCTCGCGGTATAGATGTGCCTTCGGTGTTATGTCCTCTTTGTGGGGAGTATTCGGGCCAGTCATCTCTTCTTTGCTTGTTCTTTTGTTTCCCAGGTCTACATCTTGCTTGCTCGATGGTGAGATCTTGATGTTCCGAGATTAAATTCGTATAGTCAATGGTCGGATTGTTTTTCCAATATCCGGATGAAGAGGATGCAAAAACAAATTTTGCAAGCCTTGTTCTTCTGCTTATGGTGGCATGTTTGGGGGCATAGAAACGACTGCATTTTTGAAGTGGTGAGTCCTAGAAAAGGTATATTTTTTTATAACTTTGTAACGAAATCTTTTACTTGGATTAATAGTAGGTATAGATCTACAAACTTTAGTTGGGTAGGTTGGCTTCAAAACCCAACTTTTCTTACTTCTATGTTTTAATTTGTTTTGTTCTAGCTTCTTGCTAGCTTAATGAATCTTGGCCATTAAAAAGAAAAAGAAAAAAGGAACCTGTTAGACAAAACCATGCATAATAATTACTAGTAGATTGCGCATCACCTTTATTATTGTTTTTGTATCAATATGATGTATTTATCTTCTCTTAATTTCAAGTTTAATCTATTTCTTTAAAATTGAGATCAAATGAGAAGAAAGAATAAAATGATAAGTGTGAGAAGAAATCATAATCACATATTTTAAATGCATATACAAGATTAAATAATTTTTTTCTTAAATCATCTCTCTTATTTAAAATGTGTGACTAAAATCATTATTATTCTTCTTCTTATTTTTGTTTTTGTTTTCACCTATTTCTTTATAGCATCTTTATTCATTTGATTATTTCTAGTTTACTGATTCACCTTTTTAATTATTTCTAGCTAACAAAAGATACAAATATAAAACCAACTGACTTAGCTCAGTTGGTCACCTGAGTGTTAGAAAATTATGGATCACAGTAATCTGAGAGTCGTGTAAACACTTTCAGATCGAAGTATTTCGATGGTTCTATCGAAATCTCAGATCGGATAAAACTCAGAATTTGAACCGAGAATATGTTTTTGTTGTTATGATGAACCAGAACCAAACAACATAAAAGACATATATTGACCAAAACCGAATTTCGGTTATAACTGCCATTGCAGTTATATTAACCGCCAAAACCAGTTAAAATAAGGGGCGAAATAATGGTCCAAAATACCGGGAATTTTATTTTTAAGTGCGTTTTTAACATAGCACTTTATACCAAATAAAAAATTTTCCAGCTGACGACCCCAGCCAGGGGCGCTGCCCCTTGGACCCTGCTACCAGGGGCTGCCGCCCCTGGAACCCCGCTACCGGGGGCGCTGCCCCCGGACCCCCGTGATTCGAGGCAATAATCATAATAACGTCACACAAGTGTGCACTCCGCACAAACCCCCGACTTGTTGAACATTTATCATGATTACACATTGGTCAACCAAGTCAATCCATTACACTTAAATCATATTGGTGACGCAATATCACCAACACTGAGTTCTTTCTGGAGCTTGGGGAGGGATTTTACCCGGGTTCGAGTCTCGCAAGTGATAAAGAAAATTCGGATTTTCTTCTTAGTGCAAAGCCGTGAGTTCTAGAGGTTTCCCTTCGCGGGTCTCTCTCCTAGTGGTTCGGGTCCCAAAGCCTACCCGTTTGGATGGTTTAACTCGAAGGTCGGATTTCGAGGTTGGTGCCGTTCTAAAAAAAAAGATACAAATATAATTGGTAAAACCATAAAAAGATAACTATCTTAGAAAAGGAAGAAATCTCAAGACAAAATATAGACGACATATATCATGGTGACATAAATGCACCGTTCTACCTTCTTCTACAAATCCTCTTCTAACACTTTTCCGTCTCAAACTCTAGTTTGTAACTTTATATATATATTCAAACTGTCTCGATTAAATATTCAAGTCATACAAAAAAAAAATAATAAAAAAAAATGGGAATAATTCGTTTGATAACAGGATGGCCAGGTCCTAGCGGCTTTGGATCGGCCAGTACTGCCGAACAGGTCACCGAGGGTATCGATCTCTCGAATTTAACAGTCCTCATTACAGGTACACACATGCATTACTTCATGTTTTAACATGTTGATGCACTCAAACATTAATATGTACATTGTACACTTTGTGCGTAAGTGATTTGATTGTTGGATCACTCACGCACTTAGTGTATTGTACACTGTGTGTGTAAGTGATTTGATTGTTGGATCACTAACGCACACAGTGAACGTTGTGTTTTTTTTATTAGTATTATTAACTTTTACATGTAGATACATGATGTTCTTGCTCGTTCATGCATAATGTGTGTGAGATTATAGATGTACGTTTCAAATGAACTAGCAATGGCGTAGCAAGTTAGGTTTTATTTATTAGAGTATCTTTAATACGCCTAAGTTTTGTCGAATGTTTTTGTTAGTAGTACAAAAGAAATACTCTCTAAAATCACCGATTTTCACAAAGCCTCTTTTCTCAAAAGCTTTAGGATAACGAGAATACTTCGATTAGGCCACGTATATTTGATTCAAATAGTTGCGAGCCTCATCAATTTGCTCTACTCTTTGAAAGACTATTCAAGTCATTGCCCAAATAAGTCATCTTACCCAAATACAACTCATTTGAGATAGTTTGCTTGGGTCACTAGTTTTCTAAGTGTATTGTTGTTGTTGTTTCTGTTTTATTTTCGAGTGTGTTAAGGGCTATTTTTTATTTGGGTTTTATCTTCTGTAATCATCTTGTTTGGAGAGGTGGGATGCATTTCGTTTGTATTTTCGTTGTGGTTTAATATATTGTTGCTTAATTTTTTATTTATTTTTTTTTTTTTTTTTTTTTTTTAAAAAAAAGAAAAAAAAAAGCTATTGAAAATAGGTTACACCACAATGCTTAACTATATTATGTGATATTTTTGTATTTACTTGTTCACTTTTGTAAACTTATACCGATTATGTGAGAGTTTGTCAAATAGAATCACAGATTTTGAAACTTGAGTGTATGTCATCAAAATTTTAGAATGCATGAATGTTTTTCGTGCATTAAATTCGATGTTGGAGAGCCTGAAATTTCGGATATTAATTTAGAGATTTTTTAATTCCTGGAAAATAATTTGTTGGCAAGATTAATTGTTCCCCTATAGATACGAGACTACTAGTCTCGAGTCATGTAAGATTTATAACAGTGCACAATCAATTTCACAAATAATAATTGAGAAAAGTTTTAAGGTTACAATAACTTATTGATGCTTTTTGGTTAATTTTGTATTATTGTACTTTTTTCATTTATTATCACAAAGCAAAGTAGGTCTAAAAGTTTGTTAGGTACTTTATTAGCCTTGATCAAAAAAAGGGTTCTGTGGCATTTTAAAAAATCTTGTACTTAGCATTAACTAGTTAAAAACTTGAAATAAATCATTTACAATGTCATTACATTTAGGGTGCGTTTAGTTTGTAAAAGGGTTTGGTATCGGATTTATATTTGAGAAAGATATGATAGAAAATAGGTGAGAAAATATATATAATAATATAATAAAATATATAGTTTATAAATTTAGGGTTAAGTTTAAAAATATTATTTTGAAAAAAAAGTACATGCTAGAAATAAATAAAGAATGGTAAATTAAAAAGTGAGTGGTGGACAATACTTGAAAAGTGGACTTTGTAAGAAATTTGATGGGATTTAGTGGAAACCTACCATTTTAACGTGGAATCATTTTTTTTCTTTTGATTCTTTGTTTAATTCACACAGTAGCTTACCAAACAATGAATTTTAGGTATCATCGGATTCCTCAAATGCAAATACCATATAACAAACGGCCCCTTAATTAGATTAAGTTAAAAGATTTTTATAAAACGTGTCCACTTAACATATCTTAAAGTTATTTAACATGAACATACCTATCATGTTAGTCAAAATTATGAGACTGTACAACCATATATGGGTCCTGAATTTACTTCAAAATTGTACTTTTTGTTTATTTATTTTTTCAATCATTAGTCAACATGACCTATCATGTTTATATGAACATTAGACGATTTTAGTCCTATAAAAATATTTATTAAACGTCAATTGAAACTAAAAACTAGTGTAATTAAATGAAATTATGATTTAATGAGTTAAACATTCCTTTGTATAAAGTAACAAAAACTTAAGTTAAACTAAATAAAACTAGAAAACTAAAGTAGTAGCAATAATGCAATATCAATGGTATGTGAATTGATATGTGAAGAGTAACTTAATGGAGTAATACTTTTAGGCACAATATTAGTTTTTTCCTCTTTACTATTTTATTTTGTTTTATAATCTGAAACAAAGCTCAAACTATTTCTAAAAAATAAAAATAATGAAATAGCAAATATTCAGAAGTGTCCTACATCTCATATGGGGACATTTCTGAGCATTTGCTGTTTCATTATTTTTATTTTTTAAAAATAGTTTGAGCTACGAGTGATATGGACATCTACCAAATATTTGTCTATATTTATTTTCCCAAACTCAAAAGTATCCACATATTTCCTGAAATACATTTATATGAAGTTTAATACTAGACCTGGGTTTTTGACAAAGACAAACAATAATATCACGTACATGCATATGCGATATACACCAAAATGTCATATATTCACAAATATCGTCCTTGTTTATTTTCTAAAAAAAGACAATAAATGGCCTACCCCTACCATCTCTTGTCGACGTCCATGCATATATGGTCCTATTCTAAAACTTAATTTGCACATGCGATGATTAATAATACAGTATTAGTTTGGAATTAATAAAAAGTGTGTCTCTAGAATTTGATATTTGCTTTATATAGAACTCTATATAATGAAAGGTGTTTTTTATTTGAGGACATGTGTTTAAAATTTGATCTTTACTTTAAATAGAATTGACATTCAATCAAAGGTGTTTTTGTCTAGTGATGCATGAGTGATCTTCTTTCTCACGTGAGATATTAGTTGGTGGATTGAGATTTTTTCAAGTTAAAACGTACATGATCAATTATGTTATTTTACATATAAAATTGTGAGGTCTACTGCGAGACCCGGTATTTCTTTTATTTGTGAGGAAACATGACCGATCATGCTTATCTAAACTTGAGAGAATCTCAATCCTTAATTGATATATAAATGTATTGCTAGTAAATTACTTTAAGAAAAAGAAATAGGAATGACATTATATAAATAAGGGTAAAATGCAAAAATGGTCCCTAAACTATCACGAAATCGCAAATATGGGACCGAGACAAAAAGTAGCGCAAAAAAGCCACTAACGTTACGCAAATGTGCAAAAATGCCACCGAGAGGCATTTTCCGTTAGTTTTCCCGTTAAGTGCCATGTCACTGAGGGTAGTATCGTCATTTCACGGTTCCCGCCTAAACTAATATTAGACCCACCGAACAACTCAAAAGCTTCTTAGCTCAACTACCCAAAGTCAATCGCATTTTTTGCCCTAAAGTTTCCAATTAGGATTTCCGAACCGGTAAAAAGCGAAGAAGATGGCTTTTTTTCGGGAAAAACCACGAACGATCTTCCCCGATCCGTAATCTTCATCAACTATACGGTATGTTTTGGGCATTGTTAATTGTATCGATTTTTTAGCTACAGTTATATGCGATTGTAATGAACCGTACGAATAGCGGCATAGATTATACATTAAGCTGATTTTTTCATGTTGTTAGTGTGTGTGTGTTGATGTTTATTGTTAGTGCACAGAAGATTTTTTCATGTTGTTAGTGTGTGTGTTGATGTTTATTGTTTCTACACCGAATCAAACCAGAACTACTTCACTCTAAAAGTCATCCACGGTGAAAAATTTACGTTACCACCAGGAAGGGTATATGTTGATCCAGTTATCGCGTGGTATGATTGTGTTGATTATGACCTGTTTAACTATTACGCCTTTCAAGCGTTAGTAGATGACAGAGGTGTCAAAGGTGGGGTTGCAGGGTGTCATTATAGGATACCAGGGGAGGCATTGGATGTTGGGTTGTTACCCTTGCAGAATGATGACGATGTCATACATAGAGATATAGAGGTTTATGTCGAGGCGAAACGCAGAAGAGCCAAAAGAGCCCGAAAATCAAAAATAACGGATGAAGTACGGGTGGAGCCTTCAAATGATCCTACCATGGGTCCAGAACAAGCTGAGCCTTCAATTGATGGTACCAATGCTCAATCACCTGTGACTATGATTGCTGGTCGAGAACAAGCTGAGGATGAAACCCAAATAATTGATGAAGTGTTGGATGACACAGACACTTCTGCTGCGCAATCACATGTAAGTCGAGTTGTTGGTGACACAGACACTCATGCTGCGCAACCACCTGTAAGTCGCGTTGATGGCCCAGAACAAGATGAGCAACAATCCCAAATTACAGATAAAGACTTGTTCCAGTTTGCCCATCCTGAAGATAATGTTGGTGTGGGAGACGACTTGATTACAGACATGGTTGCAGAACTTCAGAGTGAGCTTGTGGTTTTAGAGCTCAACAAAAACTTTGTTGATTTTGAAGAAGTAGTGGAAAGGGATGATGTGGGCACCTCAACACAGCAGGTAAATGAGGAAGAACATGTTGTGGATGTGTCTGATTTTGAAGATGAAAAGGATGATGTGGGATCCCCCATTGAGCCAGCAGTGGACATGAGGGAGTTTAAGTTTGATTTTGATCCCCACTTTGAGAATCTATCAAAATTAGCTGATCAGTGTATGGCAGATTATATGGATCATGATCCTGGCTATAACTTTGATGAGTTTCAGAGTGATGAAGAAGGCTATGGTAGCAGATTTGTCAACCTACGCAAGATAAGGTTGAAAGAAATCAGGAGAGAGTATGATGGTAGGTCGAATGTTAAGAAGGGAGAGTTTTTTGTAACAGAAAAATTTAATCGACCCAAGGATATCAAACAAAAGCTCAGAACTTATGCGTTGGAGTCTCGAAGAGATATCAGGATTGAAAAGTGTGACCAAGAAAGGATTCAAGCGATTTGTAGAGGGACTGTTGTGGGTTATGGCAGAAATGATACTGGAAGTAGTCAACCATCGGCTTCTTCTTCACAGTCAAAGGGCAATTTTGCCAGTTCCAAAACCTACACAAAAAAAAAAGAACAAGCCCATGTGCCCATGGTCCCTACATGTGTCAAAAGTGAGTGAGGAACGTAGTTGGAGTGTGAAAGTATTAAAAGATGAACATAAATGCCTCCAAACAAAAAATTAAATTGTTGACTGCACGATTCCTTTCATCCGAGGTTGCTAAAATTCTTGTTAGGGACCGCACAACCCCAACAGCTACAATAGCAATGGAAATAAATCAAAACTTGCAGCTCGATGTCCCTACGACAAAGATATCAAGAGCAAGGGAATTTGCTCAGAAACGAATTGAAGGTGACCATGAAGAACAGTATGCCAATCTTAGGGATTACGCNATAAATGCCTCCAAACAAAAAATTAAATTGTTGACTGCACGATTCCTTTCATCCGAGGTTGCTAAAATTCTTGTTAGGGACCGCACAACCCCAACAGCTACAATAGCAATGGAAATAAATCAAAACTTGCAGCTCGATGTCCCTACGACAAAGATATCAAGAGCAAGGGAATTTGCTCAGAAACGAATTGAAGGTGACCATGAAGAACAGTATGCCAATCTTAGGGATTACGCTTTGGAATTGAAAAATAAAAACAAGGATACAACTGTGAAGATTCAAGTTGAAGCAAACCCTGATTCAGGTGATTCTTCAAGGGTTTTTAGACGGAACTATGTTTGTATTGGTGCCTTAAAAAAAGGTTACAAAGCAGGAAAAAGGGACATACTAGGGTTGGATGGGGCGTTTATCAAAGGACATTACACTGGTCAAGTCTTAACTTATGTTGGTGTCGATAGCAATAATGGCCTCTATCCAGTTGCTTACGCAGCGGTTGAAGCTGAGTCCAAGAGTTCATGGTTATGGTTCCTTAGTAATCTTGGAGATGATCTTGATTTGCAACCAAATTCAAACTTCACCTTTATCTCAGNGTATTAAAAGATGAACATAAATGCCTCCAAACAAGAAAAATTAAATTGTTGACTGCACGATTCCTTTCATCCGAGGTTGCTAAAATTCTTGTTAGGGACCGCACAACCCCAACAGCCACAATAGCAATGGAAATAAATCAAAACTTGCATCTCGATGTCCCTACGACAAAGATATCCAGAGCAAGGGAATTTGCTCAGAAACGAATTGACGGTGACCATGAAGAACAGTATGCCAATCTTAGGGATTACGCTTTGGAATTGAAAAATAAAAATAAGGATACAACTGTGAAGATTCAAGTTGAAGCAAACCCTGATTCATGTGATTCTTCAAGGGTTTTTAGACGGATCTATGTTTGTATTGGTGCCTTAAAAAAAGGTTACAAAGCAGGCAGAAGGGACATACTAGGGTTGGATGGGGCGTTTATCAAAGGACATTACACTGGTCAAGTCTTAATTGATGTTGGTGTCGATAGCAATAATGGCCTCTATCCAGTTGCTTACGCAGTGGTTGAAGCTGAGTCCAAGAGTTCATGGTTATGGTTCCTTAGCAATCTTGGAGATGATCTTGATTTGCAACCAAATTCAAACTTCACCTTTATCTCAGACAGACAAAAGGTATAAACATTGTGTAGATTCAATTAATTGATTTCCAACCAAATTCAATCCTCATTCACATATTATGTTTTGTACAAATCGACAGGGGATATTACCAGCCATTGCAGAAATGTTTCCTGCTGCTGAACACAGATTCAGATTCTGTGTGCGACACATATATGACAACATGAAACAGTTATTCAAGGGAGAGAATATCAAGGAACTTGTTTGGAGGTGTGCTAGAGCATCAACAGTCCCTGAGTTTAATAGAGGAATGGAAGAGCTAAAATCAATGGACTCTAAAGCTTATGACTGGTTAAGGAAGATACCAGCATCCTGGGAAGCTCGGACTCGGCTAACATCCCCGGCGTACCGGTGTCGACCCGGTGCGACGCGGGTACCGGTGCGGAATCCGGACGGGACGCGGGGAATAGAAAGTGGACGCGGCTGTTCCTCGAAAATGAAGATGAAGAGATGCATTTTAATTTATTAAAAATGTTATCCCACTTGTTTCTAGCCTAAAATATCAAGAAACCTCACGAGTTGACTCGGTGGTGAGTCAACCTATGCGTAAAATACGTTTTCTTACCGTATCTTCAATCGATCTACAAGCTTAGAGCATGAATATGGTGGTGGTAAAGTTGTGGTGGCGGCGGTGATGAAAGATCGAGGTGATGGTGGTGTTTTGGTGGTGCGTGTTGTACCGTAAGTGGTAGAGGGATGGATGAGGGTCACGTGGGTGGTGGCGGTGTAGTGTGGTGATCGGTGGTGTGATGGTGGTGGTGGTTTGCAGGTGGCGGCGGCAGAGAGAGAGAAAGGGAGATAGTGAGATGAAGATGAAATGTGGAGTGAGGTTTAGGGTTAGGTTATTATTAGTTTAGTGTATTTTAAGAATTTGCAATTGGGTCCCTGTGATGTGTAAGTTTTAACTAAAAGGGTCGGGTTTGAGGACCGTGTGTAAATTTTTATAAACTTTCCCGGAATTACTCGTTTTTAATGCAATCTTAAGTTTTCAATGCAATTTTAATTATTTACTCTTATTATGAATTATAATACCCCGTGTCCCCGAGTCCATATTCAAAATTTAGACTCTTTCAAAACGAGTCCACGAATCCTTGAAATCATATCTTGAAAGGTCCGACCCTTGGACACGTACCCGAGTCCGACACCCGTACCCGAGTCCGAGCATCCTAGCCAGCATCATCATGGTCAAGGTCACATTTTTCAGGTACAATATGTGAATATACACATATTATGACTTTCATCTGTAATATTAATAAGATTGAAAATGATGTTGACATTGATATATTGTTTACAGGGAGAGCTAAATGTGACATCCTTCTTAACAACTTATGTGAATCGTTCAATAGCAAGTTAGTGGCCGGCAGAGATCAACCAATCATTGGTTGTTTGGAGTACATCAGGGAGTATCTTGTGAAGAGAAGTGTTAGTGTGCAACATGTAATAGACAGATGTGAAAGTCCCTTAACCCCAACAGCAACTAAAATTTTAGAAATCATCAAGGAGGAAGCAAATGAGTATAAGGTTTTATGGGGTGGGGGGATACATACTAGTGTAAGGGAGCTTGGGGTGACCAATGTGTTGTGAATATGCCAAAAGGGAATGCACATGTAGGAGATGGGAACTCACTGGTATTCCATGTAAGCATGTTGTTGCGGCTATCAACGACATGGCTAAACACGGCAAGGAGTCAATTGACAACCAGGTTGCGATCCCAGAGGATTATGTGCACCCATGTTATTGTTAACCACATGGAAGGAGATGTATCAACCCAAGATTGAAGGAATTGCTAGTCCACCCTTTTGGCTCAAATGCCTAACCCTAGCAACCTAAAGCCACCGCACCACCATGTTCCAATTGGAAGACCACGGAAGAAGAGAAGAGTGTCAAAGGATGAGATTGCTGAACATGTTATGAAAAAATCAATGGTGAAAAATGGGAAGCTATCAAAGAGGGGCAAGACTGTCAAATGTGGTGCATGTGGTGGGCAGGGTCACAATAAGAGAGCTTGTACGGGACGAAGAGGCAACCAAGGGAGAACAAGAAGGGAAGGAGTACCAGATGAGGTACTAGAAAGATCTACTCAGCCAGTGGGATCTTCTGCAACAGAGGTGGGAGCAGGGCCAAGCCAGCCAGTTGGAACACAAGCAAGTAAGGTAGCAGCAGGGCCAAGTCATCAAGTTGGAACACAAGGAAGTCATGTATCACAATCTACAAGGAATGGTGGAGGTCAAAGGAAGAAGAGGATCAAGAGAAAAGCCAACATCGCCAAGTGAGTCAACACAATTGTGATGGTGCAACAAACTTGGGTTGGTTATTTGTTTCTGTATTTTAACACAATGAGTGTATGGATTGTGTAACTGAGTTTCTGTCTTCTAGACAATAACTTGTACGTGATTTGTTTTTTAGACTTGATTAATTAGGAATGGTATTTGTTTTCATTTTGGTTTACCATCATTATTTGCTGCATAATGCTCTGCACAATTTGTGGTTTGCCATCATCATATACTTACGTATATTGAATGACCCAACATGCCCACTATTTAAGTATACCGAGTGACCCAAACTAGTTTTGACTTTTGTAAGTCAAAGTTGATAAGGAACCAGAAACCAAGTTTACTGCATATTAATTCTGCAAGTAAAATGAACATTATTGACTACATGAAGGTCAATACAAACCAGGGATGACCTTAAACCCTGTGATGATACAACCCAGAAAGATGTCAATACACCTACATACCAACCTAAAGCAACTTAAAGACAATGAAAAAAAAGACCCAACTAAAAATAAGAAACTTGTTGAGCTTCTTCAACTGCTGATCCTTCTCCCTCATCAACCTCAACTGCTCCTCCAACTCTTCTTCAAGTTCATTCCTCGCCCTCAACAGGCCAGGAATCACAGCGACTGCTCGGCAACACATTGGAGGATCTGTCCATCCAATAAACCCACATGAAGGACAACAGTAGAATCGTCGTCATGGTTCTGTTTGTCCAGCTTGTTTTGATTGTTGCTTGTTTCCCACAGTTACAAATCAAGACCATATTTTTGCCGGATATTGGAAAGTGTGAAATAATGTGATGCAACGGTCATATTTAATTACTGAATAGTGTAAAGTGTGTAAAAAGGCAAACTTTCGATTGCAAATTTAGTCCTTCAATCTACAGTGTCACTACACGTACACTTAATACCCGGGAAACCGTGAAATAACGATACTACCCTCAGTGACATGGTACTTAACGGGAAAACTAACGGAAAATGCCTCTCGGTGGCATTTTTGCACATTTGCGTAACGTTAGTGGCTTTTTTGCGCTACTTTTTGTCTCGGTCCCATATATGCGATTTCGTGATAGTTTAGGGACCATTTTTGCATTTTACCCGATAAATAATTAAGGCTAAAGTTAAATATAGTTGAAAATAACTACAACTCTTAGACCATGTGTAATGTTCGGTCACCAATTCAGTTTTCATGTTGGTCGACCCCCATCAGACGCATCCCTTCATTACACACCCCCTTGGGGACGCGTCTAAACCCAAAAAAAATCGGTCGATTATGCGACCGACTTGTGAGAGGATGTTTGTGTGTGAGGGTGTTTATTTAATTGATTTTTGTTGGGTATGTCTTTTGTGGTGTCCTCAATTTCTTTCCTTGATGTACTCGGTCTCTTGATAGTCACCATTACACCAGAAATTATTGTTTTAGCCTTTTGGGTGCCATAAACATCTTGCTAAAATATGCTGATTTTATTGTATAAAATTTAAAAATTTTAGTTGATCAAGAAAACAACTCCATTGAATTCCATCTTTAATTTTGGTGTTGTATGGATTGTCATGTTACTGTATCTTTTAGCTAGTACATTTATTACAGATAGACTCATCAAACAAAACCGACAACATGCTTGTATATCTGGAGATCTTTTAAAAAAAAAAAAAAAAAAAAAAAAAAAAAAACAGTAAAATCAGTGTACCTATATTTGTAGCTATGTTTAAAGTTGTCATCATGAGTTTGAACTTCTAAAATGGAAAAAGAAATAAGAATAATAAATACTTGTGTCAACTTTAGCACTATATACTATTTTTGGATCCAAGGGTGAGATTGAAGCAAGTAGAATACATATTCACTTCTTTTAGCAGAGATGTAACACTTTTAATTTTTGAAATGTTCCAAAATAGATGTAATGCTTATCTTCCTGAAAAAAAGATAACCAAACTGCACTATTTTACATATATTGTTACCTGTTAATAATAACTTTACTCCAATAATTTTCTCTATGTTGTTAGACTCGTTACTGAAGGGCTTGTCGCCATTGGTCCCTTATGTGGTATGAGACATGTGTGATAGATTTGTGGTGTATATAGTGTGAAACAGTTAGTTTGCCTTTTGAAAAAATAAAAAAGAAAAATAAATAAATAAATAAATAAAATCAGACTCGAAAATCTGATGTTTATTAGTAGTAATGAAAACGGAAACATATAAGTACCACATTGGTTTTGAATATGTTAGGTCCTAAATAGCTTTAGGACCAGAACTGAAACTAGCAGTGATTTAAGCATAATTATTTACGACGCCCTTTGTTTGAAGTAAAAGAAAGAAAACGGTTTGGATCGGACCATAGTGACTGAACTGTGCAAGTATTTTACTGAAAACCGTATTTTTGCTGTAACTCTGGTGAATACCATGCTGAGTAAACCAGATATGGTACTGGTTTAATTTTGTTACAAGTTTGCACACTGCTAATAGATTTTAGATTAACGAGGGAAACAAAGGACTAGAAATATGAAACTAATGATTGTTTACAGGAGGAGCAAGTGGGATTGGGTTAGAGACATCGAGAGTACTTTCACTAAGAGGAGCTCATGTTATAATAGCAGCAAGGAACACTGAGGCCGCAAATGAAGCAAAACAAACCATCATTAAAAGCAATGAAAAGGCTAAGATTGATGTTCTTCAGCTTGATCTTTCTTCTCTCAAGTCAGTTAAGGCCTTCGCGGAAAACTTCTTAGCTCTTAACCTTCCCCTCAACATCCTTATGTGAGTCCTTTATTTTATTAAATTATCTCTTTTATGTTTACGCCTAAAATTTACATGTGCCAAAAAGAGTGTTGATAAGTCGTAAGTGTCTTAAGTAAAAATCTGTTGAAACTGTAGAAACAATGCTGGGATTATGTTCTGCCCCTACCAACTCTCACAGGATGGGATCGAGATGCAATTTGCAACAAATCATCTAGGTATGTCGCACTGTCACCCTTTTATGGCATAGTGGCATGTAAAAGTATAACATCTGCCATTCAGGAAAAAAAATGAAATTAAACATATCATTATATTAATCACTATGGCATGGTTGTTTTCAGGTCACTTTTACTTGACAAACCTACTCCTTGACAAGATGAAGAACACTGCTAAAGCTACAGGTATCGAGGGTAGAATTGTAAACTTGTCATCTGTGGCTCATCTTCGCACTTATGAAGAAGGTATCAGATTTGATGCAATTAATGATAAAGACAGGTAACATGTCAAAATTTCTTTCATGGCACCATTTGTTTCTGCATAGTGTTTTTCTCATGCCCATCCTTCTAACATGGCACTTGAACCAGTTATTCGGATAAATTGGCGTATGGGCAATCAAAGTTAGCAAACTTGTTGCATGCTAATGAGCTGTCCCGACGCTTAAAGGTTGTTTTTTTATCAGTTTCATTTTTGTTATTGTGTGGAAGACTTTTTATTTACTTGATTGGAATCGCAGGAGGAAGGGGCAAATATTACAGTGAACTCTGTACACCCAGGGCTCATAATGACAAATCTAATGAGACATTCTTTGAACCTCATGAGTAAGTGTGTGGGCAAGGGTGTGTGAACTGTATGTATTAAGAGGCATACTAATCTGTTTTATCTATTGTTTATGGCAGGATTTATGATGATGATCACTTATATTCTATGGAAAAATGTTCCACAGGTATTCTCATAGTAACACTAGAAACATATATAATATGAAGATGCCTATAATACCCCGGTGCTTTTAGTCTAACATGAAGTTTAATATTGTAGACAATATGTCAAAGCTTTAAGAACCTAAAAACATCAAACATAAACTCGCTTCATCCCTTAAGTATCAGGGTAGTCCAGATAACAATCAACGTAAACATAAAAACATTTTTCGACACCTTAAGCCCAAAAGGTGGAACTAACCCTATACACTAATACCACGTTCAATGTCTTATTATATATTTTCATAACATGGCATCTTAATTATGTTAGATACTGCAACTTAGACTACTGTTATGCCATCGGTCCAACTTACTAAATGATTTTTTGTAAAAATAAGAAAATGCTCTACTGGTTTACGTTTGTCCCATTGGGTTTCTTAGGTCTCTAACATATATTGTTTTTGAATAATTGATGATAAAATAGGGGGCAGCGACAACATGTTATGTAGCAGTGCATCCAAGTATGAAAGGGGTGAGTGGCAAGTATTTTCTGGATTGCAATGAATGGCCTGCAAGTGACTTTGCCAGAGATCCTAAGTTGGCTATGAGGCTGTGGGACTACAGTAATCACCTAATCGATTCTGCTCTTCAACGCCACTAATGCACAATGTTCACTGCGTGAAGTTACAAGTCGTTGTTACGAGTATTCTAGCCGTAGTGAAGGAGTCTACTTATTTCCTCCCTTTCATGCCAAACTTCTTGTTCGTGAATGTTAAAAAAGTTTGCTTGGTTTTATGAGACTATACAGCTATTGCTATCGTTTTAGGGGATACGTCGTAATATTTGAATGTTATGACTTATGACTTTAAATTCCTCTTTTCTGCTTTGTTTAAGAGTAAATAAATACGGAGTATTAATAATAATAATTTCATCGTCCAAACACTAAACTGATTATGGCCACCTGGAGTTGTAACAATCAGATAATCGGTGATTATGGCCACCTGGAGTTGTAACAATCAGATAATCGATTTCATAGCATACATTAATATAACCCCAAAAGGGCTTTCATCCACTTTCTGTCATCATCTTCAGTCAAAAAAAAAAAAAAAAAAAAAAAAAAAAAAAAAAAAAACCTTCCTTCTTCTTTCAAAAGGTAAAACTATAACATAATTCAAAATACAAATCACTTTAAACATGTTGATGAATGAGCGACATTACCAATTTGTCATTACCGAAATGCTCTTAATAAAAAGTTGTACACATAGACAAAAGTCACAAAACATAAGCTAAGTACCTAGTACAAAATCATGTACAAGTGGTAAGTAGTAACGATCTAAAATTCTTAAATTCTATTGAACAATTTATATTATTTGAACTACGATAAATAAATCAAGTTCATCATAAATGATGTAATGTTCTCAAATCCGGGCTTGATAAAAGTATTGACATTGATGAATGGTGTATCAACAAAAAAAGATATGGTGCAGAAATTGTGTACTAGTGATGAAACTCATAGACCCTCAGCTTCATCCACCTCCCACAAACCAAGAGCTCGAACGAAACAAGCCGAGGCTGCCACAACGACTGCAGCAAAGATGGGCGGCACCATCAAGTCCATCTTAGACTTCTTAAACATATCAGGCGGAAGGCAAAAAAACTCTGAAGGAACATCAAAAGGAACTCTCACCAAACCTTCCTTTTGATGTTGACACACACGCGAAAATGAGGAAGTTGGCGCTATTGCCCACACAAATGCAAGTTCTGGCGCAAAAGAGGTCACCGCCACGGTAATAGTTAGAATGGTTGTCCACATGGTGGCGTAGACCAGCATCGGCCACCTTCTGGACAACCTTTCCAAAAGTGAACTAACGCTAGAGACAATTATCATTTTTTTCCTAGAATAGTTTCTAGGATTGAATATTTTTGGTTTTACACACGTATGAATATGTATAGAGGATATAAGCTGATGAACCAATCCAACAACTTGTGAAGTATATTTTAGTTGTTGGGGTGGGGAGGGACAAGTGGACTAACTACTCTAAGAAACTGGCTTATTGGTTAAATATTGGTTGAGATGTTGAAAAGATATAGTTGACTTTGAATTTTTATTTAAAATATGAATATGACTACACATAATGACTTAATTCCAGAATCTTGCCTATCAGGTATTGACAATTCTGTCAAACATTCTTCCTAACCCAACTTCTAATAACGGTTACACTTTGTGTTGTCTCGCGGAAAGATGTATTATAAAGATTTTTCAGAAGATATATGACTCATAAAAAATTCTCCGTAAGAAACATAAGATCGTAACGACGTGAAAACGATATGCAATGAAGCGTATGGACACTTATTTCTTGAGTCACGGAAAAAAATATTAATGACTCAAAGATGCAAACTCCTGGAGTCATCTTATTAAATATAGCTACAGTACAATTTTGTTTATAACAATCAAATAAGGAATAAGTTGAAATTATATTACTAGTGAAAAAAAGAAGATATCTCAGTTGAAACAATAATATAAAACTGCAACAACAAAAATGCAATGTATTACATTCTTTTTACCATATACAAGTCATTTATCACAATATTCTAGCCCTCCTTTTAACAACTAACACTATAGTTGCATACATTTGTAAAAGTATGGTAAATGTGTACTGTAGAGAAACTTTTTGAGAAAAAGATGCATATATCATAAGATGTAAACAATACACCTGAAGATCCATTTAAGATAGCAATTATATGAACAGAATTAACTACATTAAACCATTGATAAGCTTCTAATATTGATCACACAAATAAACTTGATTCCCAAACCAAAAACAAGACGTACACACTCTAAACGAAGCTAACATTGTTTTCCATCCACGTTTCAGAACATAGAAGCCATCATATGACATACAAATTCTACCACTAGCACCAAATAACCTAATCCAAAGTGGTCAAAAGAAAATGAAAACCAAAGATAATGACCAAAATTTTTGATAGCCAAGTAGTCCAGCCCTTGACAACAATAAAAGACAAGATAAAACTGCGGTTCATCTGAGTGAACTTTCTTCTCAAAAACATAACTAATGTTTTTACTCGGGAATCATCTGTTCATTGTCAGCATCATCACCTGTCTCAATAGTAGGTTTTGAAGGTTGACTAGATCCTGGAGCTTGTCTCTTTTTAATTCCGCTCACAATGTCATCAATTCTTAGAAGCATACAAGCAGCTTCAATTGCTGTCTTGAAGGTTTGTGCCTTCACATTATAAGCATCCCAGATCTACCCAAAAAAATTAATAAAAGATAAATTCAGTTAATGGACTAATGTAAAATCGCATAATATCATTGAGAATTGGTGATAGATGTGCACCTTTAGTTCTTTCATATCAGCAATTTCACCTGAATTCCCATCGATACCTGTCCATGCATTCTCACCATTTGCATGCTGTTTCAAAAGAAAAAGTAAACTTAGTTTCACAAACAGAAGAACTGATACAGTTACGCAAACAGAAATATTATTACTCAATTTTATAGTAAATGTTAATTGGCCAACAAATTAATTTCAAGCATGCATACAAAAAATGTTACTTTGAACAGCATTATTTTGAAGTGTGTTCCATCTTATTTGTATAATGCAGCTCAATTTTATGTAGTTAACAAAGATGATAACTAATTATTTTATATGTAAAAGATATCATGACAAAAATTATACAAGAAAAGGAAAGAGGTAAACTTGCCTTCCCCTGAAGAGCAGTCATTGTTCTAATGACATTGACACCACAGTTTTGTGCCAATGTTCTTGGTATAGCTTCAAATGCTACAGCTGCAGCTTCATAAGGCCACTGTTCCAATAAACGTATCAACGTCAACATAATATAGAGACATGAGATGAAGAGATGTTTGAAATCATATATTTGAAAATGAGAAAGATTTATTTAAGTTCAAAGTACAAAGAAAAAGAAGTTGCCTTTTCGATTCCTTCAACTGATGAGCTCTTCTGCTTCAGTGTAGCGGAAACGGTCAACTCAGTGGCCCCACCCCCTGGCACAAGCTTTGGATGCTTTAGAATGTTCCTTGCCACTGACATCGCGTCCTATCAAAAACAAGAGAGTTTTTAAATTAGAGTACGCCATTTCATCCCTGCTTCGTCTATGACGGGTCAAACAAGTAAAATTAAAAAAAGGGACAAGTCAAATGACTGAAAATAAACCCAAAGTGTAACTTAATGTATAATACCTCCTAAATCATCACCCTTACTCTCAATAGCAAAACCATTATTATACAGTTTAAATATTGTTAAAATGGTCCTGATGTATGGATTTTTATAACAATTTGATCACTTCCCCTAACTATATTACCTTTCAGCCTTTAATTCAACCCTTTGTGTCCCTCACATGAGAGAGTATATAATTTTGAGAAAAATAAAACTTAAGTATCAAAGGTTAAATGAGATGGTGCCCATGGTGGTGAAAAACTTAAATACCTTCATGTGAGAGAGACATGGGCAAAATAGGGGCAACAACCCAACACAGATAATAGAAGGATCAACTTGTTATCATAGACCACCTTAAAATAAACAATTTAGACCAAATCCGTAACTTTGACCAAACTACATGAACTATTTCTGTAATTTACTCTAAGTTCCTATATATTATCAAATTGTGATCTTACGTGGCACGGTGACAATTGATAAAATGTGTTCCATGTCTCATTAACATGACCCTTCTGTTTGAACTGACAACAAAACTAAACATTTTGACCCATAACCCAACAAACCTGACCCATCTATAAACCACATGTACCCCATTGTAATAAAACCTTATTTGTTAATCATTACATAAACAGACTTACCTGCAAGTTACGTTCAACTTCATTCAAAAGATCCTTGCTGGCACCGCGTAGAAGAACAGTGCAGGCTTTTGGGTCTTTACAATCCACAATATAAGCAAAAAACTCGTCACCAATCTTTTTAACTTCAAAGAGTCCAGCTCCAGTTCCGACATCTGACTCTTGTAGTTCATCTGGCCTATTCACAATAACCGCACCACATGCCTTAGCAATCCTATTGTTGTCTGTTTTCCTTAATCGCCTGATGGCACTGACTCCAGCTTTACTGAAATAATGGCAGGCTAAGTCACTAAGCCCCTTTTCTGTGATCACCAAATCGGGTTTAAATTTAAGTATTTGTACACAGAGGTTTTCTATGTATTCTTCTTCCATTTTTAAGAGTACTGCCCAGTCCTCTTCTCGGACTAATTCTGCATTTGTTTGATTCTCTCCCTTTTTGTACTCCAATGGACAATCAAGTAAAATGACACGAGGGTTTATGATTTTTCGTTTCATTTTTCCAGGGACGACAACGTCTTTGTTGAACATAACACCTTTAAGGACTTTGGAATCTTCTAATTGGCCACCGGGGATTTTTTCGACTTTGATGTACTTCTTGATATCAACTTCTTTGATTCCCTGACCTAAATCCACACCAACTGTAGTTGTTGCATCAAGTGCTAGATCCTAACAATGACAAAGGTGATGGTTAGTAACATAGAAAAACATATTGAGCAAAATTCAAAACCAGACAAACAAACTAGAGAGAAAAATTCAAGAGTCGAATTACGGGTCAAACATGTAATTTTTTACAGTTCAAATACGAGCTGGGTCAATTTGACCCGAAACAAATTTCCAAACTAGCATGGGATTCGGCATAAAAACTATCTATTTTTGGATCAATGGTTGTCATTATCTTCCCTTTGTTAGTCTGGTTTTCTCTAAAGTATAGTATATGGCAAAGTGAAGTGTAGCAGATGACTGAAAGTTGCAAGTATTTATCACTATTTGTGTGTCTATCAAAGAAAATAAAGATTTAAGAATATTCGAATCATTTTAAAAACAGGACTAAACATCAATATTTTATGGTTCTAGGCATATTAGTTCGATTGTAGAAGTGAAGAGAAAAGAAGAAGGAATAGAATACTTACTGCAATTAGATCACCAAACTGACTCGTAAATTTTGTACCAATACAACTCTTCACCAGACCCAGCATCATAGAACCTGCAATGCAAGCATTTCAGTTAATGAAGATAAACAGCCGAAAGAATTGTAATAAAAAACAGTTGATCATTTTTCTGTGATTAATCAAACAAATTGGTTCCTACAGTAAGTAAAAGTTCTTATAAGAGGACATGAATATGAATGATAAATAAAAAAAAGCAATGCTGGAAACTTGGAACTTACGATCATTCACATCAATAGACATCGAAATCTTGTCCAAAACAGCAAGAGCATCTTCAAGAGCCTTGACGTAAGCTGCCAAAAAAATATCATTGTGTCATTTTAAATGTTTTGATAAATCAATAAAATTGTTAAAACATCGCGAAAAAGATACCTCTGCAAATTACAGTAGGATGATACTTCTTGTCAATGAAAGCTTCCGCAACATGAAGCATCTCACCAGCTGGAAATTTAAAAGTTAACTTTTAGTAATAGGCAAGATAGGATAGTAGACCAAAACATATGTGAGTTAAAATAAAATTTAAAAGGTATACCAAGAACAATGACTGATGTAGTTCCATCACCAACTTCCTCATCCTGAGTGCGGCTTAGCTCGATCATTGACTGAAAATATCAAACAAAAGAGCACGATTAAAGTGACCTTATGGACATTCATATTGAAATAAGATGGCAATGAAGTATTAATAAGATCTACAATAAGTTTATTCCTGAACAAAAGAGGAAACTGAAAAGTGAAGATTCAATCATAGCTGACTTGATCTATTCATTCGGTGTCAATACCTTTGCTGCAGGGTGAGCAATATCCAACTCTCGCAAAATGGCATTCCCATCATTAGTGACCACAATTCCTACAAAAGAAAAACAAAGAAACACATGTTACAGCAAGTACATTTATCTCGTTGACACACAATTGCCATCAAATATTTAAAAAAAAATGGACCATGAGATACTAGACTTGAGAAGAGAAAAAAAAAAAACAAAAGAATTAGAACTGTGTGATATCATTTAAAAGGTAGTTATTAACAAAAAACAATAAATCATGCCTTTGCTTCAAACAAAAGAACATCTGTGAACTTCCACATATAATCTGAGTATCTTTATATCCCGTTTATTTCAAAATAATAAGCGTAAAATATAACCAGCATACTTCTGTGCATAGTAAACAGATCATTTTGTTTTAAACTTAGTAGCACTGAAGACATGAGCCAATTAAAAATGCAATTTAACAACCTAAGCTTAAAACATATACACATGTGTGTACGTCATGTACGTTAAAAAGGTACCTCCTGAAGCATCAAGAAGCATCTTTAACATAGATCGTGGTCCCAATGTGGTACGGATGATATCCGCAACGGCCTATAAATAAGAAGAAAAAGATGTTAAATCATAGTTTTAAATTGGACTTGAAGCTGAAAGATTAAAGTATCCTTTAAGAATGAGATTGAAATTCTAGGTTAATCCCTGAGTTTCATATACGATACACATTTTATATAAAGTTGTCTAACTTCTAATACCAATCACAAACAATTTATAATGGCATACTCTCACTGAGTCATGACCAAAACACGACAATGCGGATAATTAAGGTAGGCTTGGCGCTGCTTATTGTAATCTTTACTTTAAATGGAAAAAGTGAAAGACAATGCAAATATAATGTTACAACTTATCCTGGCGTTGTTGTACTCATTACTGAAGATCATATGAATAGACAAAAAAACCCATTTACAAGCATTCTCTTTAGAAAGATACCGATATAAAATATATCAAAAAGTTGGTTTTTTAAACCATTCTTGTCTCCGTCAGATATTTGTCATTTGTCATGTAGTCAAACAAAAGCTACACATATATACTAGCTTTTGGTCTAAGAAACAATTTTACTTCGTAAAATTTTCAGATAAAAAAATATGATTTCAGTATTATAGAAAATGAATGTTTCATATCTATTATCATTATGTGGTCCTCTAAGAGAAGCAACTAGAATTATAAAACAGCTACAACATATCAGCACAAGCGAGTTTGTTTTGGCGCACCTTAGAAGCTTGGATATTTGCATGATGCACTTTACTTCCAGATTCACGAGTGAGAGAATCCTCTGCAAATTTCAAATTACATAAAAATCAGCATTCTTAAAAAAGCAACTTATCAATGGAGCCATAGACAAGCTTGCCACAATCTAGTTGATTATTCTAGTAGGTATACTTTTTTTTATCTAACTAAATTGATGATAGTGTTGTCATCGTTTTATCAAAAAGAAAACGCATAGAGTTGGGAATCACTACATAAAGCTTACCATAAAAATGACCTCCCAAAATTGATGTAACAAATACTAGTAATATAAATTCTTCGACTGTAAATATAGTACAACTTAATTCAATTAATTTTGAAATGTATAACTTCACTTCTATCTTTACATATACCATTTCCACTTTAAAAACATCACCGTTAGCAGCATAAGTGTTCCAAAAGAGTGTTTGTTTTAACTTACATGTAAGGCTTATGAGCTTATGTAAAATTCGAAAAGCATATTAGCTCACAAGAGTATCACCTATGAGCTGAGCTTACAAACTCAAATAAGCCAGAAACTTAAGCTCATAAGCGCTACAACGTGAGCTAATCAACTTGTCCAATTTCAAATAAGCCTAGAAGCCTTGAAATAAACTAATCCAAACACCCCCTTACAGTTCGCTCTCACGCTTCCAGATCCTAAATCCTAGTTACCTATATAAACATCACCCTTAGCCGTTTAAGCATCCTAAAGAAGCATTTGTATTAACTCATCATTTAACTTATGACCTTATCTAAGGGGGTGTTTGTTTCGGCTTATATAGCCAGCTTATGGCTTATTTGGTTTTGGGCTTATTATGTTTCATAGGCTCACATTTTGTGGCTTATTATTTCAAAAAATTTCGTCTTACATAAGCTTATCATGTCATGATAACCTTATATAATCTCACAATTTTCAAAATAAGCCACAAAAAGTGAGCTTATGAAACATAATAAGCCCAAAACCAAATAAGCCAGCCGACTATATAATGCGAAAAAAAAAACCCAAAACGAGCCAATCCGCATTTCCTATATAAAACAAACCTATAAGCCAGCTTATGGCTTATTTTATTTTGGGCTTATGTTTCATAGGCTCACATTTTGTGGCTTATTATTTCAAAAAATTTCGTCTTACATAAGCTTATCATGTCATGATAAGCTTATATAATCTCACAATTTTCAAAATAAGCCACAAAAAGTGAGCTTATGAAACATAATAAGCCCAAAACCAAATAAGCCATAAGCCGACTATATAAGGCGAAACAAACACCCCAAAACGAGCCAATCCGCATTTCCTATTTCAAACAAACCTATAAGCCCACGAAATAAGCTAATCCAATCACCCCCTTACAGTTTACGCTTCCAGATCGTAAACCCTAAAAACTTATAAACTATAATACTACCAAAACTAGATCAATATAAGCCAATAAAAACTAGTAACAGTGTAATAAGTAACAGATCATGAGATGTGTGTGTGTTTTGAGTGTGTGAGAGAGAAACTTACTGAGAACGAGAACTGGTGACTGCATAGTTGGTTGTGAGTGTGTGAGTAGGGAGATCAGTTGTTTTGAGATGGTTCTAGGGTTTGTTACTTGTTTTGAAAATGAGAGTGAAAGTGGGAGGAGTAAGTATGAAGCGGTGCACGTAGTGATGGTGTTTTTGTGTGTGGGTTTGGATAGTGGGCTTTTTTATGGGCTGTGAGGGTCTAAAAGGTTATTGGGTTGGGTGATACCAATTAGAACATAGAACATGTTTTATATGTTTTTGGTGTTGGTATACCGAGGTTGAATTTAGTTGGAGAAAAAATTCTTTTATTTTTTATTTCTAGTTTTGTAAAAATTTAGAAGGGAAATTTATCTTCAAAAAACATTTGAAAATATAAAAAACGTGTTTAGTTGATGTTTGTATTTTCTATTTTGAAGAAAGGGAGGAGGTTGTGGCCTTAATGTTTTTGTTGTGTTTGTTGTTTAGTGAAGAAATTTAACAATGAAATATGTTGCCAAACGTAATTTTAAATGACAATTTCAATCAGCATGAACTTAAACCATGTAACTACAAAAAGAATCATAAAACTCATAACCCAAAAGTTATAAGGCCTAGTTGAGATCTCGATTAAAGAAGGAATCACCGACATCTAAAACTAAACCATGTAAACGGTTGAAGATCCGACCATGCCCTATACAACTTTAAAAAAAAAAAAAAAAAAAAAAAAAAAAAAAAAAAAAAAACCGCCAGAACCTTAAACAAAACTGCTTCAGTTACACTTTCATACTAAGTGGTAGCCAGGCCAGGATTTGAGCATGTGTATCATAGGCGATCGCACAGGGCCTCCTATTTTTAGGGCCCTTCGGTGTCTAATTCGGTATTAGTATATAATCAGTTTTGGAGGATTCAATCTCGTTGGAAAATGAGTTAGGATATAAACATATAAGATCTTAATAACAGAGAAAATAAATAAGCTTGTTTCTGTGTTTTAATGGTGGAAAATGAAATAGGGGTTTTGGGATTTTAGTGAAGAAGATAACCCAGAAGTTGAAGGAAATGTTTTTATCAGACCATGCATTTTTATTAGTGTTTTAGTTCTATTAGTTTTTTAAGTTTAATTTCCGCCCTCTTGTCTTCGCATGTTTTATTATTTCAACCACTTTACCTATTTTGTATTTGTGTTTCAAAACTTAAGAAAGTTTTAACTTAAACTAAATTCAAATTTCACAATAGAAATGTGTTTGATCAATATCAAAAGCAATGCATTACGCAGTTAATAGGTGTTGAGTTTACGAATCCTTCATCTTTCAGAAGGTATATTTAAAATAATGGCACAGGGCCTCCAAATTTTATGAGACTCTCTAGTGGTAGCATGTTGAGGTGTTGGGAATGTTGGTGAAGAAATTGTCAATTATTGTAAGACCGGCATAAGCTAAAAGCCTACAACCCATGACCATTGACGACCAATGACCGTTGATCCTTGAGACGAGATAACTTTTATAAAACCAAACAAACTCAAACACGACCTAAACTTGTTAACATGCCGAAAACAGAAATCAAGTGGAGGAAATTGTAATTTATGGCGTATGTTTGAAAAAACTAACCGTAGTGTCAAGCAATAGCAATAAGTATCGGCGGAAAATAGTAGCATAATCAGTACGATAGTTTTTTTATATAAAATTGTTTGGTAATATAGCTTTGTAACTATAATATTGAATGTAAACGCTAATTGTAAACCCTCCAATAATTAGCATTTTGACTTAAAGTATTTAAAAAGGAAAGTGATTTGCACGCTCTCAATAGTTACCGGAAAACTTTCTTTTTATGCTTCAATTAGTTGTAAAGAATTCACGATGCTTATCTATTTGTATTGTGAATGTCTCGATCAATAAAAAGACAAATTCTAAAAACAAATCACTTCCATTTAAAAAAACAAATTTTAGTAGAGTAGTAACTTCTTTTCCAAACAAATATACTATGCGAAACTTTTTTTTTTTTTCCTTCTTAGAACTGAAAACCCCTAGAAAAAATAAAACATATCGGAATCCAAAATGTCATTTCCGGTAAATTGTCGAAGAATTATGAATGGATCATCTTTGATTACTTTAAGGAATAACAATACTCAGATTAGAACCAAACACTCCATTAGCCGTAAGTTTCTCATATTTATTTAAAATGAATTTGTAATCATTTTTTTTAATCAAGTTTGATATCAATGTGAGATTGTAAATATTGAAAAAATATATTTGGTGATTCAAGACTTGAAGTCGCGCTTATTGCATTATTGAAATGTGATAAAATTATTTAAAACACCTATTGAGAAGTGCTTATTAGTTTAAAGTTTGGATGCTTTTGTGATTGCTTATTTCTTATGAAGACAAGCAGTTTCAAGTGTCTGGATCATTTAGACATCTAAAATAAGCTGCTATTAATAAGCTTGTTGGAACATACTTGTGACTGCATTTTTTTACAAAGAAGCAAATCAGAACACTATTTCGTGAAGTAATTATTTTCAAGCAGTTTATAAGGTGCCATTTTATTTGCATAAGCGAAAAAAGAAAAGCAACCCGGAGTCCGGACGCCTGTTTATTAAACACACCATTTAGAAGTGCTTAATAGCTTATTAAAGAGCAAAAAACAAGTTGTAGTATTAAGCTGTTTAGAAATGCCTTTTTTTTTTGCTAAAGAGACAAGCGTAGTTGATAAGCGTAGCCAAACACACCACAAAATAGCCTACTTGACGATTAGAAGGTGAAAATTGCAAATTGATCAATTTAGTTTAAGGTATAGGGTTTAAACGCATACATAGGATCTGTTGTTGCTGTGATGTCATCTGAGATTCTTTTATTGCAGAAAATATTGTATGGCAAAGGTCCGTGGGTGCTTAAAGTAGTTGTGCAGAAATGCAAAACATTGGTAATCTTTTAAGTCATAAAATAGAAACTTGTTATCCAGATGGTTCACATTGGTCATTGAACAATTAATCAAAACTCGTGATGAAAATGGAAAAATGTATAGAATATGGTGTGCATTGGTCAATATATAATTCATGAAAGATGATGGAAGTAGTTTTAGGACTTTATGTATACGGCAAAAAGTACAATAACTAACGTGGAATGTTAGAATACTTTAAGCATTGGTCATTATAAAATAGATCTTTGTTTAGAACAAAGATGCTAATTTTAGATGCTAAATTGTGTATAAACGGTGCTCACATTTGGAGAAGTATTAGCCAACAGAAGTTTGGGTTTTAATCACACAATAAAGTCAATAAAATCGTGCATTTTAACTAACTAGGTCTGACATTGATATTTGCTTAAGAAACTGTATCGTACTATTATGAAGCCATGAGCAGGTGTTATTTTTAACAAAATGTCATCGGCCGTTTGTATATTTCCCTTACCAATTTCCAGTTTTCTATCACGACTTCCTCACCAAATGTGTAGTTGTTCTACTACCATTTCATTCCAAATTTGTATTTTCTGTTACCAATTTTATTGCTTGAAATTGTGAGTAACAATGAAATTCAAGTCATTCCCTGCTTATTTCATTTTAAGTTGTAGAAAGCATTGCGGTAGCAATGGAAAGAGTTTGAAGTGTGTACATATCTGTTCATCACTATACAGTTTAAATCTTTAAAAGATGAAATTGTTAATCGATAGATTATTATGTTCATGCAGAAAGTAATTACAAACGAAACATGAGGCATGCTATATCATTCTTACCTAAGATCCATATAATCAAAATTACTATTGTCAGTTTGTCAGTAAAATGCTTTCATTGTAACAGGTGCTACGCAAACTGTCAGCAAGGAGAGCCCACTTAGACAATTCGTTGCAGGTAAAGGAAAGTCTGCTGGCAGAAACTCCAAAGGTCGCATAACTATTTTCCACCGTGGTGGTGGAGCCAAACGATCTCAGCGAACAATTGATTTGAAAAGAAACACTTCATTCGTGGGTATTGTTGAAAGAATTGAGTATGACCCAAACCGTACATCTCGAATTGCTGCAGTACGATGGGATGGGGAGGGGAAGAGGAAAGATGTTGATCCCCAGAAAAAATTCCATGTGGATGACCAAACTGATCGACCTTTTGTTAACACCAAATTTGGAATCCCAATGAAAGGTGAGTTTTCGTTCTCTTCAATGCCCGGGATGATTGAAAGTAGGAAGGCTGTTTCTTCTGGACCTAGGACGTGTCATGTAGCAGTGGGCCTTTCTAATGGTGTAAGCCCGTATTTTAGTAAAGCCACAGATGAAGGAACCCAACCGACAAACGTTAGGGATGTTTTTTTATCTGCGTTTTCATCTTTGGAAGCTTGTGCAGATGGGCCACGTTGTTGCTTTCATAGCGAGTTGGTTGTCCCAAGAATGGCACTAGCTGGTTCAAGACCTGATTTTTTTGTTCCAAGATATAAAGATGCTGAATTATTTTCTGAAAGGTTGGTTTTTAACAAGGAGGTAAAAAACTGGCGCAAGGATAGTCCTGTGTGGGACCATAAGATGAAACGTAAAGCAGCTCTTTCTTGGCAGAATATTAGACGTCAAGAGATAGGTCTAG
The DNA here is from genome assembly GCA_014162995.1 of Artemisia annua. Lineage (NCBI taxonomy): Eukaryota > Viridiplantae > Streptophyta > Magnoliopsida > Asterales > Asteraceae > Artemisia > Artemisia annua. The sequence goes on from LBNU01028407.1 coordinate 53,304, forward strand.
GGTTTCTTAGAGTAAGCGGTGAAAAATATAAAAAGTTAAAGGCGGTGTATAAAACAATGTATAAGCAGCGTTCAAATGATAACTTTACTGCTAATCGTGCACCTGTAACTTATATATTAGCCACCAATCAAATGAAATCTGGACAAATGGTCATGAATTGTGATTCATCAAAACGTTCAAAGGATGAATTACTTAAAAGATACTGATGCTGAAGATGTCTTAGTTTTTCTTTAAATCTATGAGCCAAGGACTGAGAACGAGGACTGGTGACTGCATAACTGTGAATGAGTGTGTTTGGAGATCAGTGTTTGTTATGAAAATGAGAGTGAGAGCAAGTGAAGAAGTTGTACAGTGAAGGTGTTTTTGTGTGTGTGTTGAAATAATGAACTTATTTGGGCTTTTTGCTTGTGCTCAACTTTTTTGGGTTTTAAGTTTGAGTTTAGTGTGAAAAAATAGAGCATGTTGGGTGCGTTTGGTAGTTTGAAAAAATAGAGCATGTTTTGAGGTGCGTTTGGTTTGCAAATAGAACTCAGACACAGGTTTAATAAATATAGTGGAATGGGAACGGCTATTATTACTTATATGTTGTTTGGTTTATTTAAAATTTAGGTATGTAGGTATGGTGTCAACTATTCTTTTATTTGTAAACGGTCAAAAATAACACTCTCGTATTTAAAACATTAGCTAAAAGACTTATGAAATTCACGAGTATTTTATAAAGAGGTCACAAAAATAGATAATAAATTGTGAGCGTAAGTGGCCTTTAGAAGAAACGAACACATGTACACACAATAGAAAATAGAGAGTTCATATGAATGACACATATATGTAATAACAAATAGTCAAATAACTAAAAGAAAACATACAGTTATATGACCTAGGATCAAATGGGAAGAAATTTTAAAATGAGAAAAATAAGAAATAAGAAATAGTCAAATAACTAAATATGCACTTGCTTTCTCAAACGGCTCATATTGGTCATTTGTATGACGGAAATGGAAAGCTGTCTACTTGTCTAGAACCATGTTATACATCGGTCATTTTGTTAATCATCAAAAATCATAACAAATGAAACATTTTTGAAAGTTTAACGACTATATTTGCGCTAACAAAAGTACAGTGAACAATGTAGAAGGTTGGAATACTCGGATATAGCTCTTTTCGGAAACGGATATACTACCGGTTTAAGTTGCCTAATTGGGTAAACCCTTTTTTTAGGGGATGTTAGGCGCTACCACTGCAAGCTTGTTTTCATCAAGCATGGTTAATAACTAAATTCGCAAACTTATGGTAATTTATTTCATGACTAAACTATAACAACGACCTACCAAGCATACTTGCAAATGTTAATTCCAACGAGCGTCAGCTAAAACCACACTACAATATCCTTCGACGTACTTATTGTATCAAAACAACATTAAAAACTAGCACCCATAGAACTACAACAACTCCATTAAAGATACACAATCGAAGGATGAACCCGTGTCATCCAAAAGCAAACAAGCTGCAACACTCACCTCGTCAAAAAGTGCGGAAACATGTCGAAGCCAACCATGACTCTGATAGCTAAATAAAACACGTTTAAACATTTAACAAACAATTCCAACCACATCATTATACTACGTGATGACACAATGAGATGCTCAAAATCTTTAGGAAAAATAGTGATTATTTTAACACCATAATAAGCTCAAACCCATGACCATTGATGACCAATAGCCTAACCTTGACATTTGTTGCGAGTATTTTACCTAACCAAAACAAACTCAACCACTCATTATTTGGAGAACAGTTTTAGGCTAAGCTTCCTTGTAATTTATCTCATTTTTTTTTATTTTTATATTGCATTGAAAACCAAAGAAAACAACATTTTTTCCCAATAATTTATCTCATTTATTTATTTATTTATTTTATTATTATTATTATTATTATTATTATTATTATTATTATTATTATTATTATTATTATTATTAGACAAAAATACACCGTTGGTCCCTGAACTTTCCACAAAGCATCGCCATGCACCCTACCTTTTGATATGTGCTTATTCACATATCTTTTATTCACCATTATTAGACTATTTTAGACCAAAAACTAACGTTCAAAGCCAAAGATATCGTGTTTTTGTGTTTATGACTGTGCAGGTATGGATGTTGCTAAAACATCACAAAAAGCAACCTAAAAGCCCAAAAAGAGCACGAGATGTGGAAAAGAGTTTGAAAGAGAAGTAAAAGAAGAAATCTACTCATGAAAAGCCCGTGAAGATGAATTATTTCTCAAAGGCTCAAGAAAGTACAAGAGACACTTAATCAAAGCTCATTGATGATTATGAAGCTATAACTTTCTAAATCCGAGCAAGTGATCACTTTTACATTATTGAAGATCTTTGGAAAGCTCGTCAACACATCACCTCAAAGTTACAAGGACTATAGTGTATTTTAGAAAGTTAAGATAGTGTCGTATCTCTAGTTATGCTTTGTATGAACGGGAATTATAAAGACTAAGGGGCTAAGTGCAATATGTAAAACAAGGGATTAGTCACCTAGACTCCCTTAAATACCACCCCATGGCCTCATTTAGTCTTGGTTAGTTGGTTAGTTTTGTGTAGTTTTTAGTTTTCATAGTCCTAGTTTATTTTCATGTTGTATGTAAGGTTTTAATTACAAGCTTTTCATTTTCATGTCCAAGTCTTTTAGCTTTGCTTATTTCCTTGCTTATTCTGCATCTTCCTTTTCATCTTATTCAAGCTTCTACTTCTATCTTGATTCAATATAAAGTCATAAAAGTCTTGCACCACCTTTGCATGAAAAGAAATTTTCGTGCCTTATGATTATGACTTGAGCTTATTTGGGTTTTGCTAGCTTGTGAGAGCTTTTGTTTTGTTTTTGTTTAGCTTATTTACAAGTTTCCAAGTCGTTATCTTTAGCTTTTTAATCTTTATTTTGAGTCTAAACTAGCTTTTCATTTACAAGCCCTAGAAATATGTTTTGCTTATTTTGATTAGTTGTGTTTTCTATAGCTTATTTTGAGTATTGGTCTTGCTTAATATTGAGTTTAAATAAGTTTTTATTAAGTTTTTATAAAAATTTTACGTAAAAAATATGTCCAGTTGGTTATTAGGGTTTACTAGCGAGTTTGGAGTCTATTAGGGTTTAGTAGCGAGTATGGTTTTCTTTGCATAGCGAGTATGCTATTTCTTTTGTGTCTAGCGAGTTTGATCTTGGCTAGAATAGCGAGTATGACCTAGTTTCTGCCCTAGCGAGTTTCATTTTTGGTGTCATAGCGAGTTTGGGTTCCTAGTTTAGCTTAGCGAGTTTCCTTTTTCAAAGAGTGTAGCGAGTTTGATTTCATAGCCTTAGCGAGTTTAGTTTTTAGTTTAGAATAGCGAGTTAGGTTTTCATGTCTTAGCGAGTTTGGGTTCACACAAGAGTCTAGCGAGTTTCCTTTTTCACAAAAGTCTAGCGAGTTTGGTTACATTTCCAATAGCATAGCGAGTTTGGTCCGTAGTTTTACATAGCGAGTTTTATTTTTTCTTGTGTAGCGAGTTTTGTTTTTTATTTTCTTTAGTTTTCGAGTCTCAGTCTTTTATTGTCGTGTCTTGTTTATTTTTAAAGCCGAGCTAGGCTTATTTGCACTCCATCGTTCATCGAGTGGAGTTTACTTTTATCCATTTCTTACCGTTACTCTGTCGAATTTTCTTTTAAACTTTTTAACTTAGTTTAATTTTCTTTCGTTAATTAAATACAAAACAACAAAAACATTTTCTTTCTTCCTTAGTTTATCTCTTTTATTTCTTTTTCGCTTTACTTAGTCTCATGTTTTCTATTCTAGTTAAACGTATTTCTTTTCTTACCGTTCTTTATTTCATTTAAACTTTATGCAAACCTTTCTTAGTATAACTAAAACAAAATCAACTCTTTTCAACCCATTCATCTCACATAACTCACGACTTGAGTGACTAGATCAATTTCAACGCTCGTTGGGACAACGATACCCGTGGTTCTTGCTTTCACTAGCCAAGAAACAGCTTATCAAAANTGTGACATTAGATAAATAGGTTTGACTCATGGAAGTCATTACGGGCCATAAACAACGAAATATTGTTAATAAAGGGGGTGTTTGATTTTGCTATTACGAAATTTATATCAACTGTGTTTGGTTTTCATCATATTATGGGGTGTTTGGTTTTTGTCGTTACAAACAGTACATAAAGGGGTGTTTGGTTTGTTATATTCGCTTGTTCCCTCCCACTGTGTATGTATTTGCTGACATAAAGGGGTGTTTGTTTGTGGTCATAAGAACAGTAAACACAATAAGATACAACAAGAAGATTAAACGAGAAACCATAGAATTATATATGCATAATACTGGCAATTAGCCTACAAGAACATTAAAAGCCTAAAACAAGAACCCAAAAGACCGCATTAAACTACCCCTGGAATTACCCTAAATTAAGACCCCATTACACTAATTATTTTTAGCCATTTCCTCAACAAAACCTTCCTGCATGCGAATATTAGCATCAGCTTGACCATACACCTTGATCAAACGTGCAGGTAGGTCGATTTCAATGGCCTGGGTTTTCCTTAACGCCTCCAAAGAGTCAAGCGCCACACCACGCGGTCCCAAAGCTTCATTTTCCTGAATCAGCTCCCTTCGCTTTGGTATCATCCTCTTGAGATGATCAATAGCGGCACGAATAAGGTTTTTAAAAAACCCTGCTTCAACAGCCTCTTGACCAAACCAGAGGCTCATAGACTCATGTAATCGTGGTGAATCGGCCACTTCCATGAGTTCGTTCAACATTGGGAATTCTTCTGCCCTCGGGAAATGTGTGAGGAAAAGCTTGTTGATGGGTTTATTGGGTTACGCGCTAAAGTTAATACCTTCTCAGTGAAGAGACGGTGAAAGGGGTTTAATAACAAATTTTATTTCATACTTGGTCCTTAAGGTTGTCTACCTTTTGCGTAAATGTAGTTCCCGCCCAAAATGTAGTGACGTGTTCGCAACATGCTACATTGAGTTTACAAGGTTAAGGATCTACGGTGTAATTTATGAAATTAATTAATTTCAACCCATTAAATCCTTACCGACCCATATAAAACTCAAAAACAATATATTCATTATAAAGAACACTAAACATAAAGACACAAATATAAACATTCGAACTTGCCATTACATTTGGTGACCAACATAGGCATTGTAAAAATTGCAAATGCCAAATAACCTTTACCATTTGCACGTTTGACTTCCTAAAGTCAAACTTGCCATTAAATTTGGTGAGCAAGTAAGTAGCAACATACTTAAACAAAAATAGTTGTCTTAGGGTATTCAACCCATACATAAACTAGAATCAGTAAAAGAAATCTACCCCGGCTGTGGAGGAAGCTCGATGGAGTTTCAATAGCCTCCTTGCCAAATCCCAGTTCAACCTGATGTTTTCATTCTCATCAGTAGTCAATGATATAAATTTTCTTCAGTAAGGGGGAACATGCAAGTATCAACCGTATTATGGCTATTTCATTCTCTGTTGTAGGGAAAGAACGAAACACCACAGTTTGAAGCTGCCCCGTGGTCATTCTGTTGATGGGTACATCAAATGAATCAATCTCCAAAGGTACATAAGTAGGCATGTATAAGGCCTGAAAAATGAGAGAAATATTCATATGCACAACCATTGGAATTTAATATGATGTATTTCATACATATGCATTCCACTTACCCTGGTTACTAGCCTTTGCATATTTGGAGACCCACAAATCATTTTAACGATCAATGAAACCAGTGCATTATTCCCAAAATCGACCCCGTATATCTCAAGACACTTGAGGGATAGAAAGGCCACACGGACACTCATCCAGGAGGTACCTTCTTCCAACAACTACAATACAAAAGGATGAATTTCCTTTAGTTTCAATGCTAACATTGCATCAATGTTAGAAATTACGTTAACATTATATGTAAGTTGAAGTGAAAACGAGAAGAATAGGTCTTACATTGCAGTCTTGAAAATCCATGGTAAGGGTCTCTAGTTTGGGAACATTTGACAACTGAAAGATATTGGAAGTTGTTATTGTCATAGGATGGTTCCAAATACCAAATGACAAATTTAACGTCTTCAAATTCCTAAGAATTGCAATATCCCATAGTCTCATTTCGTTTGTACTACAACGATCCAATTTTAGAGACTCAAGCAATGGACAACCAGCAACTAAGTCCCAAACTGTACCATTATGAAAATTGACATTACACAAGTCTAAGTTGAGTAGCTTTGGAAAACCCCTAAAACTTGTCATAGTGGGAAAAGTGCAACAATGAAGTTCTAGAAATTTCAACTCTTGACGATAGTAAAGTTGGGTTGGCAAAGTAACTGGATCAGCATACCAGTTTCGAATTGTGACCTCCTCAACTCCGACCCGAACCAAAAACAAAAGCCACTCATGAATGTCTTCATAATTGAAGTCGTCTTGTCCAAATAGCGTTTTGGGCTCTATGGAAAACACAGACCTTCTTACTGGCCCAATAAGCTGAAGTAAAAGCCTAGTAATATGCCTCCCATCAAAGGTATTTGTTAAATAGTACAACAAATCCTCATCAACTATGACATCGGTCAGCAAAGTCCACTTAAACCTCCAGCTTCTGGCTAAACTACCGGTCCTTACCGCATCTTTTAGTGGCAAACGGTTCATAATATTAGTGGTCACGTTATCTGGCATGTTGGTGATATAATCTGCCATATCAGTGATCACATTGTCTCCAAAATACATTGTAATGTTGGAATTTTAGTTGGGTCTTTGACTTTTGGAAATGGGTGTCTGGATAAGGGTGTGTGTTATTATGGTGTGTAAATGTGTTTGGTTTGTGGGTTAATTGGTTTCGCGCGAAAATAACTAGCGTATCAGAAAAGAGAGGCTCAAGTTGCGAAGCATAGTTCTTAGTTGCTCCCTAAACTATCACTCTTGGTTGATTTAACCATAGTGTGGTGATAAATGTAGTTTGCCTATTATGCCCTTGAGAACATACCAAAAAATGAGCGTTGACCGAGACAAAAGTGGTCAAGGGACGCATTCGGCCTCTAATTCCCATGTTTTGGACGCCACACGACGTTTTTAGAAAGGTAGGGTGCATGGCGATGCTTTGTGAAAAGTTCAGGGACCAACGGTGTATTTTTGTCTTATTTTATTATTATTATTATTATTATTATTATTATTATTATTATTATTATTATTATTTGCATTAGAAACCGAAGAAAACAAAAAAAATTAAGTTTCTTCTTATTTTCTCTCTTTCTCTCCAAAACTAAACTTGAGAACGCACCGTGAAACAAGTGGACCAAATCGTACCTTATGACAAGCGGGCACAATTATAAACTTTTTTTCCTTAAAAATATACAAAAGAAAAAGTAAAGGACCAAGTGAGCTGAACCGTAATTCCATAGGGCGCAAATGAAAAGTTACACCATCTTCTCATCTTTTTTATTTTGAACAACAAAAACCCTAGTAAAAAACAACCAGAACTGAATCATAAGCTCTGAATCCAAAAAAAAAAATGTCATTTCTGGCAAACTGTCGAAGAATAATTAATGGGTCATCTTTAAGGATTAATAATTCTCAGATTAGATCCAAACACTCCATTAGCCGTAAGTATTTTTTCATATTTATTTGAAATGAATTTGTAATTTGAGGTGTTTATTGGCTTATTGAAATGCTTATTGAGAAGTGCTTATTAGTTTAGAGGGTTTTGGGATTGCTTGTTTCTTATGAAGAAGATAAGCAGTTTGAAGTGTTTGGATCGTTCATAGTATTTATGTTTATCTGCTTATATTGGGCCAAAATAAGCTGTTTTTTAATACCCAGGCTGGAATTTGCTTAATTTTAAGTGCTTATTCGAATTATTGCTTCACGGAATGGTGTTTAGATATAGGAATATACCTTCTTTTTTTTTTTTTTTTTTTTTTTTTTTTTAAACAAGCAAATTGAAACACTGTTTCATAAAGTAGTTATTTTTAAGCAGTTTATATAAGGTGCCATTTTAGCGTAGCCGTAAGCAGTAAAATCAACAATCCTAGACATTTTTTAGTAGTGCTTAATAGCTTATTAAAGAGTAAGTAATTGGCTGTAGTATAAAGCTCTTTAGAAATGGCTTTTTAACTGACGAGATAAGCTTTTTTTAGAAGCATAGCCCAACACTCTTGACAATCGAAAGGGTGGAAATTGCTAATGGATGGGTTTAGTATATGTCTTAGGATTAGAACGTATAAGATAAGCAGTTTGAAATGTGTTTGGATTGTTCATACCCTTTCTTCTTATGTGCTTATTTTGGGCCAAAATAGGCATTTGTCAATTTGCAGGTTGGAACATGCTTATTTAAAGTGCTTATTAGATTAGTGTTTAGATATAAAAATAGTTTTTTTGTTTTTGTTTTATTGCATTTGTTTACAAATTAAGCGTATTGAACCACATTTTCGTAAAGTAACCTTTTTTATGAGTTGGAAAGGGGCTCCATTATATATAAATAACGGTTAGCAGAAAAACCAAGCAATCCTTGACACTTTGTATTGTCAAAAACACTATTTAGAAGTGCTTAATCGCTCATTAAAGAGCAAATAATAGGTTGTAGCATAAAGCTTTTTAGAAATGTTTTTTTGCTAACGAGAAAGGCTTGTTTGATGAGTGTAGCTGAACACCCCCAAAACGGCATTCTTGAAAATTGGAAAGGTAGATATTGCTAATGGATGGGTTTAGTATATGTCTTAGGGTTTGAACATATATCGGATTTGTGTTATGAACTTATGATGTTAAGTGATGTCCTTTATAGCGAACGAAAACAAGATGGTATGGCAATGGGGTGTGCTTATAGGGTGTTGGGTATTGTGTTTCGGTCTAGACTATCTGATTGTTACATTTGTAAAGCGCGGATAATGAGAAAATAGTGTTTGCATGTTTGGCAAGCGACTTGAAAATGTGATTATCCATTTATTCATAGATAAGAAAACGCAGATTTGGAAAAGCAGATTGAGAACGTTTTGAAAACGTTGCTTTGCATATGCAATTCTAAACACTCCTAAAGTACCAGCGCATAAATGTTATACATTGGTAATGTTTTATGTCACTAAATATACATTTGCTTTCTCAAATGGCTCATATTGGTCATTTGTATGATGGAAATGGAAAGCTGTCAACTTTTCTAGAACCATGTTATACATCGGTCATTTTGTTAGTCGTCAAATATCATAACAAATGAAACTTTTCGAAAGTTTAATGACTATATTTGTGCTAACAAAAGTACAATGAGCAATGTGGAAGATTGGAATACTCGGATACGTTGTTATTCTATGACATTAGCTCTTTTCGGAAACGGATATAGTTTAAGTTGCCTAATTGTGTGTTTAGAAGCGATAGTATGTGGCACATTTGGAGGAAAAAGTGGCTACCCACATTGGTTGTGGGTATGGATCACAAAAATAAGTCAGCAGTTTATGCATTTGACATAATTAACTTTGACATCAAAACAGGATTGAGAAACCGTATCATGAAGCTGTGAACACTTAGACATGTGCAATAGTTTTAAACCCAAATTTAGACTGTTTAGTATTATTTTCTCACTTAACTGCAGTTTTCTACCTTGGACTTCATCACCAGTATGTACTTTTCGCCACCAGTTTTCCCATGTTAAAACTGTAAATGCAAAAACAGAACTTGTAGCCGCCTATTGAGGCTTGTTTAATTAGATATATAGAAATGTGGTATTGTGTTTCGGTTGAGACTATCTGATTACTGTGTTTGTAAAAGGCAGATAATGAGAAATTCCGGTTTGCAAGCCACTTGACTATCTGATTTTTCTTAGATACTTTTGAAAAATTTGTTTTGCAAATGCAATTCCAAACATTCTCAAAGTATCACGCATAAATGTTATACATTGGTAATATGTTATGTCATAAAATAAAATATGCACTTGCTTTCTCAAACAGCTGACACTGATCATTTGTATGCCGGAAATGGAGAGCTGTCTACTTGTCTAGAATACATTACACATCGGTCATTTTCTTCTTCATAAAAAATAATAATTGAAACATTTTCGAAAGTTATTCTAGTTATTCTATGACATTAGCTCTTGTTGGAAACAGATATACTACTAGTTTAAGTTTAGCTAATTATGTGTCTAGAACCGATAGTAACTGGCACATTTGGAGGAAATAGTAGCTAACAACATTGGTTGTGGGTATTGATCAATGACTAAATTTGTGCTAACAAAAGTTCAATGACCAATGTGGAAGATTGAAATACTCGGGTATACTACTAGTATTCTATGACATTAGCTCTTGTTGGAAACAGATATACTACTAGTTTAAGTTTAGCTAATTATGTGTCTAGAACCGATAGTAATTGGCACATTTGGAGGAAATAGTAGCTAACAACATTGGTTGTGGGTATTGATCACAAAATTTAGTCATCGGTTTTTGCATTTGATATAATTAGCTTTGACATTAAAACAGGATTAAGAAACCGTATCACAAAGCCTTGAGCACTTAGGCATGTGCAATAGTTTTTAACACAAAACTTAGACTATTTGGTATTCTTTTCTCAATTATATGCAGTTTTCTACCTTGAATTCATCACCAGTTTGTAGTTTCGTCACCATTTTTCCAATATTGAAACTGTGAATACAATAACAGAACTTGTGGCCGCCTATCCAGGCTTATTTAATTGGAATTATAGAAATATGGTAGCTATGGTAAGAGGTTGAAATGTATACTTACATGCTTGTAGCACAATATTAATTATATTTTATAAGATTATAATTGTTATATAAGATCCCTTCAATCAAAAATACTACTATCAATAACGAGCTTTCATTGAAACAGGTGCTACTCAAACTGTCAGCAAGGAGAGACCACTTAAACAGTTCATTGCTGGTAAAGGAAAGTCTGCTGGCAGAAACTCCAAAGGTCGTATAACTATTTTCCACCGAGGTGGTGGAGCCAAACGATCCCAGCGAACAATTGATCTGAAAAGAAACACTTCATCCGTAGGTATCGTGGAAAGAATTGAGTATGACCCAAATCGTACATCTCGAATTGCTGTAGTACGATGGGAGGAGAAGGGAGGTGTTGACCGAAAGAACAATTTTGATTTCCCAGAACTAACTTGTCCACCTCGAATGTTAACCTCACCCACCATGCCAGTGAAAGGTCAGTTTAATTTCTCTTCTTTACCGGGGATGACTGAAAGTAGGAAGGTTGTTTCTTCTGGACCAAAAACTCGTCATGTGGTAGTGGGCCTTCCTAACGGTGTAAGCCCCTACTCTAGTAAAGCTACAAATGAAGGAACCAAACCGACAAACGTAAGAGATGTTTTTTTGTCTGCTTTTTCATCTTCGGACGCTTGGGCAGATAAGACACGCGTTTCCTTTGTTAGCGAGTTGGGTGTGCCAAGAATGGCACTAGCGGGTTCCAGGCCTGATTTTTTTGTTCCACGATTTAAAGATGCTGTTTTAGATAGTGAAAGGCTGGCTTCTGACAATGAGGTAAAAAACTGGCGCAAAGATAGCGTTGTGTGGGACCATAAGATGAAACGTAAAGCGGCTGTTCCTTGGCAGAGTGTTAGACGACAAGAGATAGGTCTAGGGTTTGTTGGAGTATGTGGTGAAAAGGATTCAAAGTTAAAGGCGGTGCATAAAGCAATAGGTAAAGAGCATTTGAATGGGAAGTTTACTGCTGATCGTGCACCTGTAACTTATATATTAGCAACCAATCAAATGAAAGCTGGACAAATGGTGATGAATATTGATTCAACTAAACATTCAAAGGATGAACTACTCAATAGATACTGATGCTGAAGACTTCTTTTTTCCTTTAAATCTATGAGCTTGTTTCATAGATTCAAGATGACTCTTGCTTTCATGTTTTGTAGTTTGTTTGATGGGCACTGTATGTTTTTTTAGTTTTCTTAAAAACCTTGTTTCCGATGTATAATGCACAACTATGATTTAAGTTGCTGGCAAAATCGCTGTTTAGGTTTTAACGAATGTTACATTGCTGCAGTGAAATGCTACTGATAAAGCTCAATATTTACTTTTTGGGTTCGTTGTATGTGTTCTTGTAAACCTTGACTACTATGCTTGTAAAGTGTGTATGGCCAGTGTGGATCTTTTTGCCTATGGTCATGACACTGATTTAAATGGATCATCGGTTCTGCTAGAGATATAAACGACTTCATGTTTGACATTTGTTTTGACACCAATAGCCGTAATATAGTTATTTATGACCAGTATCAAGCCCACACTTCTATGATGTTACTGTAGCAGATTCATCTTGTTACACAGCACCTGCAGAAGACCTGTGGTCTGACCAAAAATAAGCCTTTTATGAGTCAAATTTATCAGAAATTACAGATCTTGTTATGTGATGATTTTTTACTGTCATACTGATTCGTACCAGAATAAAAAATAAGAAATTGATGAGCTTTGCACAATCCATCATAAAAGCTTTTCGTTTTGATCGAGTTACAGGTCACTGAGTCATCAAATGTGAAATTCGACCCAACATGTAACTGAGTCATCAAATATGATTACTTTTTTTCCCTGTGATTCAAATAACCAATGCGTAGTGGTGCTCATCTCCAATACTAAACCGATAGCACGTAAGCATGATTGTGCACCTGATCCAACTGATCCAGTTTGTTGTGTAAATGTAAATTAGGCTTTCTATGCTTTCAGACTGCTTGTTTGTCTCATTGAATTGTTATTCCAACTTCTGGTTTCCATATGTATGTTATCACACAATATTACAAATACAAATACAAACAACAAAGTGGATTAAAGCAAGTGGACACATAATACAACCAAACTGCAAAGTGGATTGATATATTCAGCTTACTTGTTCTCAAATCGAAACAACCTGAAAAGTGAAATTCAACTTCTGCCAACAATTAATACCATGTATAATAAAAACTAAGAACCCAAGAACCAAACCTATGAACACCACTGGTGAAACAATGTTAAAAATGATTAATCAACTGCTAAACCAACAATCGCCATCACAAGAGACCATCTAAAGCTATTAGAGTTTTGTTACAATACACTATTATAACAGCTTGAAAAGCAAAGATCCACACTACGCAGGAGTGTATTTTTTTACGGCATCATCAAGATTTAATCAAGGAAATGCAATGTAAAGATCCATGGCAGGATTGATAAAGCACAAAGTAGCCCAAACATCACCATCTTTTGCAATTAAATGTAGTACCCATTCAAATTGAAGCTTACACATTTTCATACATTCGGAAACTAAAAATTCTGAGAACGAAGAAGAGAGATTCTTCTTCATACCTAGATCCTAAAATAAACAAACCAGCATACAATTCTCCTACATAACCCTACAACACGATAAAAGTCAAGTCAACCTACATCACAAAGGGTTACATTTCTTCAATAACTAAGCAGCAGCTTTCTTTGGGGACTTGGCCGCTTTCGCTGGAGACTTGGGGGTAGATTCCTTAGTGGCACTCTTCTTAGGCAATAGAACCGGGTTGATGTTTGGAAGAACACCACCGTGAGCAATAGTCACACCAGATAAAAGCTTTCCTAGCTCATCGTCATTCCTGATGGCCAACAAAACATGTCTTGGAATGATCCTTGACTTCTTGTTGTCCCTAGCAGCATTTCCAGCTAGCTCCAAAACCTAATCACATTTTCAAATTCACAAATAAATAAATTTTATACTTTATAAAAAACAATTAATTACACCAAAATGTATAATATTGTTTATTTCAATACTATGCAAAAAGGGGATTATGTTTTTTTCTTAAAAAATGTGTTATTTTTTTAGTTTTTTTTTTTTTTTTTTTTGTTCGGATTGACAATTATTTTGGGACGGATGTAACGTGTGTTTGTTTCGGCTTATATAGCCAGCTTACAGCTTATTTGATTTTTAGCTTATGATTCATAAGTTCACATTTTATGGGGCTTATTTTTAATCTTTTGTCAGCTTATAAACATGTCTTATATTATAATAAACTTGTAAAAACCAAAAAGTTTCAAAAGCCCAAAACCAAATAAGTCATAAGCCAGCTATATAAGCCAAATTTGTATGTTTATAACCAATTATAATACAAATCATTAACAATTCACCCAAAATTTAACCCCTAACCTTAAAAAAATTCAAAAAAAAATAAAAATAAAAAAATATATACCTCAGCAGCAAGGTACTCAAGGACAGCAGCAAGATAAACAGGAGCACCAGTACCCACACGTTTAGCATACCTCCCATTTTTCAAATACCTTCCAATCCTCCCAACAGGAAACTGAAGGCCAGCTTTCACAGACCTTGTCACCGACTTCTTCCTTGGCCCAGCTGGCCCTTTCCTTCCTGCTGCTCCCTTTTTCTTTCCACCTGTTTCCATTTTTAGAAAGAAATATAAAAAAAGTTTGTGTTTGGATTTAGATTTGGATGAAGATGAAGTTGTTTTTGTTTTTGTTGTGGGAATGTGAGGATGGGATATATGGGGATATTTATATGGTTTTTTGGGTTGAGGTGAAATGAGGGGTGGGTTTGTGGCCGTTGGATTTGGAGGTGATGGATGGTGGCGATTGTGATCCGTGTGAGATGGGTTTGGCGAATGGGAGTGTGACATGTGGAAAGGTTGTTTGGTGGATGGAACTGTTTTTGAATTTCAAATTTGATTTGTGATTATTGTACTTTGATAAAATATAAAACTAGCATTTTCATTTCGTAAATGGTTTATGAAATCACAAAATTAGATTTTAATAAAAGTGAAAGTCAAAAAATATGTTAAAATTTTCATAAATTGCGAAATTAATAATTGTTTTGCGAAATATAGTCATTATTTGTGAAATAAATTTATAATTTACAACATTTTTTACAATATATTTAGATTTTAATTATTTGCTCATACATATTGTATACAATTTTCCTATTACAACATTATTTGTGTTTTGTGGGTCTGCTATGCTACCTTTTTCTTTCTTGGAGTTAGTTTGTGGGTTGGGCAAAGCTTGTTAGTGTGAGCAACTGAGCATATGCGAAGTTTGGGTTATATTTCTGCCATTGTCCCTTTTTTGGTTGTTAGCTTTTATTTTGTTTGTATTTGTTGTTCTTGGGTCCACGTCAATTAATTTTCTTGTTGATTTGTGGATGCCTTTTGTTTGTATTTTGTTTGCGTTTTTCGCTTGTTAATATATTGCCGTTCAAAAAAAATTTCCTATTACAATTAATAAAAAATGTAAATTTATATCCTGTAAATTTATATCTTGACATATTAAGATATGTGGGTTGGTTTGTGGCCATTGGATTTGGGGTGTGATTGATGGTGGGGATTGTGATCCGTGTGAGTTGGATGTGGCAAATGGGAAAGTGACATGTGGAGAGGTCATTTAGAGGGTGGAACTGGTTTCAACTTTCTAGCTGTATTTATTAGTTATTTTTCGTCTTAAATTGCAAATTAAGGCTAAAAGTAGGGAGATGGATACACCTACCCATTGGTAAGTTTACCCGGATGAGGTGTAATTCAGTCATTGGGATAGAAGAAATAAAGCATTAATTGTGTTTTTATTCCTTTCAATCACATGTACATGCCACATATTACAAGCATACGGGTAGACTACCTAGTGGGTAGTTTAAGTTTTCTCCTAAAAGTAGCGGTGGTGAGTCACTCATCGCAACCTCAGCTTTCTCTCTCCTCTTATTTCTACTCACTCCCACTCACCATACATCCATAGTAGTCACTCTCACTCACTTTTATAAAAATAAACCTCACTAATTATCCCACACACACTCGCAATACAAATAAAAAATAATTACTTAATAATTTTGGTCTCACTTTGTCAGCCTTAATAGCATGGTGAATAACTCACCAAATTAGCACCATATTAGTGTGAGTTGGGTTGTTTGGAATGGAAGTCACGATCGTGACACACTCACTCACGGATGAAAACATGCCACTCCGTTTAGTATTTTCTCTGTTATAATTTTGTTATCCACATTACTATTTTGGGTAAAAGTTACAATGCTCTATGTACGCATTTGTATAACCCATCACGACCACCACGAAACCACCACCACTAGATCCTACCAGATCTGGTCAAGATTCGTGGTTGGTGGTGTTGATCGAGGGAGTTTGTGGGTTATGTTTTTCTTATTACAAGATGAAGATGAAGGTAAATATGTGTGGGTTACGTTTTTCCTCACCAACACAGATATTTTTGATTATTTGTGTGAAAACAAATCACGATTTTTTAATTAGATCGATGAAGGGTTGTTATTGATTAAATATTTTCAAGATTTTTTATGAACACATTGTGTTAACCCGAGATCTAAAAAGCTTCTTTTATTTCTTGTCTAAGATCTATGACACAGTTGTATTTTACAAATAGAAGAATCGAAAGTTAAAAATAGAAACATAATATCAAAAATTTGTCCATGGCTTCTTTTTCTTCCCAGCTTCTCCCTCGTAATCTCTCACAATCACAAATCACCACTACCATCCTCACCACTCCAGCACCACCGCTTATTACAACAGCCATCGCGGATTCCAACACCACCGAAAAAACTCCTGCCGACCTTCAAACCGTGGGACACTGGTATTCGTCACCACCACTATCAATCTCGTTGGCCGTACTCAGATTCGATATATACACATAAAGTCGTTCTTTCGGAGATTGAAATATTGACTGATAAATTATATGTCTTAAACAAATATCATTAAGAAGTTTATGTTTTGAAATTATCATCTTTAAATTTGAAAAACGATTTTTACTGCAGATCTAGAATATTTTTTATGGTTTCTTTAAACTGATTTTATGATGGTTGATGGTGGGTTTAGGTGTTGGTGGAGGTAGTTGGTGAAGGTAGACACTTTTATTAATTAGCATAGAAAAAAGATAAACAAAGTTACTAATAAAAAAGGAATTTAAAAATGGGAAATTGTAGCTAATCAAACGTAGGTTACTAGGCAAACTTTTTAGAAGAATGCATAAAAATACGTTGACTGTAGGAAAATGTTGGTGTGAATAGTACTCCATAGCAAATTAAAAAGTCTTTAAAATACTTAACTTTTTTGTATGAAAATGGATTACCATAATGTCACCCATTCTCTCTCTAGCCTTTTGTTTTTGTGTGCACAGAAGTAGGATTTGCTATTACTTTGAATTTCAACTAGTTCAATTAGATGTTTTCGTAAATAATGATTTGAATTATTTAAGTTATTTATTGGTGAAGAGTGATTGCAAATTTTTTCTAAAGAATATTAACATTTGTAAATTAGATATTTAGTTTTGAATCAAACCCAAGCTATGTAACAGTGGTCGGAGTTGGTAGTTGTGGGCTGTAGTTGTGGTGGTGGCTGGCGGTGGTGGGTAATGATTGGCACAGGTGAATGAGAATTGTTATAAAAAAAACAAATAAATAAATAATTAAAAAAATAAGATAAACATTAATAAAATAACAAAATGTAAACATTAAACAAATACATTAAAAAAATATATAAAGTACAAAAACTACACTTGCTACAATGTAGTGAAGAGTGGCATGTTAGAACAAAATGCCAAAACCAAAGATTCGGACATAATTGCCCTCATGTGTTGCGTACGTGAGGAATGAGATAACTGGCAAAACTAACGAGCGTTAGATTTTTGGACTAGCGGCGTAATATATTCTCGATCGTGGATCAAAAAAGCAACAATTCACGTTTTTGGATGTCGCATGAAATCCGGGAAAAGTATAGGGACCAACGGTGTAAGACGTAGCTTCTTTTCATGATTAAGCATACACATAAGATCTGGTGAACCAAAGAGGATTAACATTCAAAAAAAACAAAATCACACTAAAAAAACACACAATAATATGAATTAGAATAAATGTTTTTCAGAAAACTCAATCATAATTCTATTCGGAATTTTACATCTCGTAAACAAATAACCCTTAACAATTTATTGGTCCATTTAATCCACCGATTTCATAAAAGATGATTTCAAAATCCAAACCATCCTTTAAAAGTCGACGAAAATCCGTTAATTTTCGTTCATCATCCCTTAATGAACGTGAATTCATCAAACCTAATTGTGGGAGCTGCTTCAAGTCTCAAATCCAACTTATTACTTGTTTCCATTTTAAATGACAAATAAGTTTTTATTTTAGAAAAAAATAAAATTAATATGTTGTTGATGTAATTGTTTTATAAAGTTGTAACGATCCTAGATTCATTACTGGAAGTTCCTAAATTAATCTTGTTTTCATCAAACAAAATTCATATAAGGTACAAAAGCATGAGCATACTAGAAATAGACAAATCGGATATACAGTAACAAAGCAACAAATAAATTTCATTAGATTAGATAATATCTTTTCAAATATATGATGAAAATTCATATCACTACCCTTATGTAACCAAACACATAACATGTATTGGATTTAAAAATTACATTGATTGAAGCCATATTGGTGGGGTGAGGTGGCTACGTGATTTTCATGTGAAGTGAGGTTCAATGGTTCCATCGGATAAATGGTATATCCTCATGCCTCTCCCCTGAAAGTATGACCTAACATAACCTGTGAAGTGTATGCAATTACCCTTTATCGCTCTTGTGGTGTCCTGCTCGACCCAAAACGATGAGCTATGTCCCACAGACAGACTTTTGGTACTCAAATCTTTAACTCTGGACCATTTCCCAGTTCCTAAATCATAGCCCCAAACTTGAAAACGAGTTGTCTTATAACATTCGTCAAGTAATAAAGAACGATCGAGCACGAGCACGCCTTTAAACCACCAACAACCTCTTCCTCTCGTCGTCATCCAATCCTATAATATATGCTCCACCTAGAATATCACCATAAGCATTTACGTCATCCACTCTTAGAACTAATTCATCTACAAACAAACTGGTAACGTCGACTATTTGATTTGGATCTTCCCCGTAAACATCCCATGATCGGATATAGTAGTTACAATCATAAACATAAACTCGACCATTGTAGCAAGTGATATCCATTATCTTCCGATCCCAACCATCATCATCAAAGTTTTCCACTTATTATCTCCAATACAACAAAATCCTAGCTCCCCTGATCCCCTCACTACTGCAACAAACGACGATTAAGCTAGGAAAGGTAGCTTACTGATGCTATTATGCAATACTGAAGTCTCCACAAATCTAGGAACGGTGTCGATCTTTGGAAGATTAAAGATTGTAGGCGATAATGGATTGATGAGTTGTGAAGAGTGATCATCTGCCACAGCTACGAGCCACCCGCATGAAGACATACATAATTTACCATATACTTATGGGAGTCGTATCTTGCAAATGGTCTTGTTTGAGAGGAGGAATAATTCACGAAACTCTTCATCTCCTACTTTCTCTGAAAGCATTAGAGATGGTAAGCGTGAAGGAGGTTTATTGCCTTTAGCAGCTTGTAAGGCCATCGAATGCCAAGACTTACAAATCCCGGTAAAAGAAGGATAATCTTCAGAGAAAATGATATGTTTATGTGCTATTACATTAAGTACATCAGGTAACATATTCGACCATCCCATTGTAGAACTAACACCCTAAAATAAAAATTTGTATTAGATACTAATGCAATACAACAATCGATTGTTAAATTGCATAAAGGAACAAGTAACGACACCCGGGCAAGGTTGTTGTAACTTTAATAGTAAAAAGGTATACCTCGAATCTACATAAATTCTTTATTTAGATATACGGTACATGTGAGCAAATCAAGCCACTAAACTAACTCTAAACGACTAAACAGTTGCAGGCTAAAAGCACCAAGCAGTAGAAGAAAACGGCATCGGAAGCATACTAGAATCCTGTTAAAACTTAAAGTAGTCTAACTCTACAATCGTTGTTGTTTTCATTAGTAAATTAATCGGCCAAAAGTCATAATGGGAACCCAAAAATAAGGATTCGCAATATCTTAGAGTACACTCATGCACATGAAAACACCTTAACGGTTGGGACAAGAAGCAACCTTTTGCATATATAGCAGAACAAAACGCATAACTCTTTTATTATAACATCACTCAGTTCAAGTTTGACTTTCTTATACTCGCACTTATCTTTCAAGACCACAAACAACACTTGCATTTGCTATACATTGAATCAAACAGATAAAAGCATGAACCAAGATACATAAGCAACTAATATCCAAATAACACTACTTAAACTTATTATATCAATACTGTAAATTTCCTTCCAATTTCATTTCTCTAATATGTACAAAGCTTAGGTATTTAACCACAAGAGTATTAGGGGGTGTTTGTTAAAGCCTATACGAGGGCTTACGAGCTTACCACAAGAGTATCAAGGGGTGTTTCTTTAAGCTTATACGTGGGCTTACGAGCTGTAGATATTGTCGATCAACAACCTAGTGTCTAGCACGGATAACTCGATCTTTGAAGAAGACACATACAAACCAACATATTACATATATAGACAGAAAAGTAAAAAACAAGCACAAGCAAATAACCCTAACCAAACATTGATTAGTAAAGAAAGAACGCGTGACAAACCCCTCCCCCTCACCTCCTTTTATAGAGATGAGGAGGAAGAAAACTGAATCCAACATGGACTCAATGTCGGTTGTGATAACAAGCAAAAAAAGAAAAAGGGTTTGGGCTTGGGACACAAGCCAACCCAATGATCCGTTATATTATCCTAACTCTATTTGACTAATAACAAAGTAAACCTAACATTTAACCACCCTAGACTCTTGCTAATATAAAGACTAATACATAACAATTTCCACCTTAGGCTTTATATTAGCCTATACCAACACTCAACAACTCTAAGCAGTGTTGAAACTTGTGTCCAGGTACCACCTTCGTAAAGGCATCCACAACATTATGTTCAGTACCCACCTTTAGAACTTCAACCATCTTTGCTTCCAAAACCTCTCTAATAAAGTGATAACGCACATTGATGTGCTTAATAAAGTGATAACGCACATTGATGTGCTTAGTCCTCTCATGAAAAACATGATTCCGTGATAAGTGAATCATGCCCTGATTATCACAATTAACTGCTATAGTGTTAAGCTCCATGCCCAACTCTTCGAAGACTCTCCTTAGCCAAATAGCTTCCTTCACAGCCTCCGTAAGGGCTATATACTCCGCCTTTGTAGTTGAAAGAGCCACCACGTGTTGTAGAGTTGCCTTCCAGCTTACAACACATCCATGTACTAAAAATGCGTAACCAGTGATAGACCTACATTTATCCGGATCCTTAGCGTAGTCTGAATCAACAAAACTTGTTACGTCCACATGGTTGCCACGATCTGTCCTATACACCAAACCCACGTTCGCAGTACCCCGCAAATATCTCATAATCCATTTCACTGTTTCCCAAAGCTTTTTACCTGGATTTGCCAAATATATGCTAACTACACTTACCGCATACGCTATGTCTGGCCTCGTGCACACCATCAAGTACATTAAGCTCCTAACCGCATTTGAATACGACACCTTATTCATCCTTCCAACATCACAATTCCTAACTGGGAAATCCTTCAACGACAGCTTGAAGTGCCCACCAAAAATGTGAAATGGCGAGATTACCCTCAGGACATAATCAGCTGAGTCCACTTAACGGGAGTACTAACGCTCGTTAACTCTCGGTGGCTATTTTGCACGCAACTTTAGCTCTTGATGGATAATTTACAAATTTTTTTCTCTCGGTGTGTTACTTGCAATTTTGACAAACATTAGGGACGAAATTTGAAATTTACCCATTTTTTTTATTATTGTTAACATCTTCTATTAGAAAAACATGTTATTATCAACACTAAGATACTAGTTATCATCTATACTATTTCATCATAGATACTCCAACTGAAACTTTATTTCATATCAATATCAATAAAGTAACTCTTTTGCATGTACTATAACACGTGAATTGTAAGATATTAAGACTAGACACAATTGTTACATTTCTCTAGCCTTTCACTTCATCATCACATTATTATTCAGCACATCATCACTCCCTTAACCTTTCACCTACAATGGTCACCACTCCTCACTCCCATAACCTTTCACCTACAATGGTCACCATTTCTTCCACATTCGATTAAAAATAACCTCTTTATATATCTTGTTTGTAACGTTTTAAACATACCCACACACTCACAAGTTAAATAAATAATAATAAAAACACGATAGGAGCCCACAAATTGCACAATGCCTGACTGGTCCCTCACCTTTCATCCCTTGTTCTCTACTCGTGCGTGAGGATGATGTGCCACCATGAGGTGGCGCGTGACATATGACAACCAAAAGAAGTGAGGGCTCACGCCATTGTATCCAGCCTAATATATCATTCACATCTAAACACTCGAACGAAAGAAAACCTTTACAAAATATCTTCATCTATCTATCCACAAGATATTACAGATAGCCACATATTATTATTATTATTATTATTATTATTATTATTATTATTATTATTATTATTATTATTATTATTATTATTATTATTATTATTATATGTGTAAACAAAAAGGAAATGAAACAAATCTTTATAGCTAAAAGTCTAAAACATTGCCTAACCACACAAAAAAATGCAAATAATCCTTAACTCAAGGGATCTAACAGCAAACAATCCCTATAAATAAATAAAAAACCCTATCCATTTTCATTTCCACAAACTCTAAAAAAAAAAAAAAAAAAAAAAAAAAAAAAAAAAAAAAAAAAAAAAAAAAAAAAAAAAAAAAAAAAAAAAA